>CALNVZ010000433.1:0-10658 GCA_940671915.1 Paracentrotus lividus | reverse complement strand
GGAAGAGTTGAGGAACCGCCTAAGATCATATCCAGAGCTCTCAAAAATGAAAATCAGTTACAAACCAAATCAAGAAATTAAAGCCAGAGCGACAAATGTCGCTGGAGCCACAAAAAATGTTCCACCTTTATTGACGAACAGTGTCGTATGATATATGATACAACAATTTCAAATTTAAAGCCTTTTTATTGTTCCACTTACTAGAAAGTATTTCATTAAAAAAGATGATCGAATCTCAACCAGCGCCACCCTCCCAAATAGCTGAAAAAAAAGTACCTCCCTCATCAAGTGGCGCGGGTGATTGACGTCAAAGGATGGTAACTTGCAGATGCATACAGCCACCTGGTAGCCAGGCATGATTGAATTTTGCCTATTCATTTTTCATAACTAGAGAATTTCTAGCCACACAGCGGTCTATTGTCCTTGATTATGCAATACAAACGTGTTTTCTAAAGGAAACCCCATTCATGCCTCCGCAGGATGCGCTGTAGCATTCCATTAACATCCTTTGGACGTCAATCCACCGCAGCCATTAAATAAGGCGGTAATTTTTTAGAGTATTTGGGAGGGATGGCCTGGTTGAGTTCGATCATCTTATTTATGCAATACTGTTTATGCTAAATTGAATCTTATTTGTGTGTATATATTATATAATATATATAATACTTATATAATATATATAATATATATAATATATAGGTCCTATATATAGTTTTCGCCTCCTTAGCTTTACAGCGAGTAAGGTTGTATTTTAACTCGCGTCCCAGGCTCTTCAAATATACCGTCACCTTTCAAAAGTATATGGCAACATCATTGTAGCTGGAAAATTCGTGCATATCATTTTAAAAGATTAGAATATTAAAAAAACATTGAAATATTTTTACAGATCTTTTATCTGTTGTCATAATTCAACGACCAGAGTATTGTCCGACCATCTTTTGTATATTCTGAAAAGGAGACTTGTTCCCTCCTTCGTTCCTGATGAGTAATGTATGATCAGTAAATAACCAGCGCGGATTCCAAGGCCTATCGGGCTCGCCCCCCTAAACTTTACCTATTAAGAATTTTACTGCTCATTCTAACGGTCGGTGTCCTTATGTGATTTTTGAAGTCACGGCATGTCCCCGCCATTTGTTCTTTGTTGTTTTGTTCTTAACCTAAAAATTATTATTACCTTCATTTGAGCTAGTTTTGTCTTGGTTTTTGATGATGAAACTTCTATGCATTTGTAAATATTTCCCCCTTTGTCATAAGTTTCGCGAATAATTTCTTTGCGGAATTTGCGGAAAAAATCGTTTTCGCAAAGAGTTTCTAAATCGTTCACAAAACATTTGCAAACGATCGTAAAATTAAGTTGTTTTGGAGCGTTTAGAGCGTTTCCAACTTGTTACGACTTTTGGCTAAATTAAAATTCACGAACCGAACGCTCTTTAAAAAGTAATTTGTCTTTGTGTTTTGTGCTTTATGAAGTCAACGCATTAGTCACGTTTTGAAACATTGTATATCGCCTAACTACCGATTCAATCCATTGTGAATTAAAAACGCTTCTTCAAAATTCTTCGGAACCGGGTGGTATATACTAAGATCGAATATGCATTATTAGGAAAGCAATACAAATTAAGGCTTTTCGGGTACTTTGGGGATTTCCCCGTTTAATCGCGACCCACAGATTATGCACTTCTGACTCTGTCTAGCTTGAAAATTCAAATTTCAATTAATAATATTAATACACAATAATAATTTATTGTGTATAATGCTCGGAAATCACTTCGGAACCATTAAATTATTTCCGATAAGTACATGAGAAAGGACTCGACCATGATTACGGGTATTCTCTACCACGGCCATATAGAGTTTCTTCCCTTCCCTTGCAAAAATTATGTTAAAAAACTACAAAACATGCTCTTCATGCAAACTAATTCAGGAAAATCCAGCCATGGAGTAATTAGTACCTCCATGTCCAACGAAGACAGACGCAGAGGGTACACGCGGTGCACGTCCGAGTTGCACGTGCGGGCACGACCAATGCACGGACTGTGCAGGCCATATCAATTTAGTGTAAACTTAAGGATAGAGGGCCGCTTACCATTATACTCAAAGCGAACGCGCCCATTGACTTTTTTCGGGGGTTTTTGACGGTTTTCACTTTATTTTCTTTATTGTGGCGAGTAAACTACCTTTTCAAAGAATGTTCGCTCTGTTAAGTACCGCTAGGTCTGATTTTTTCAAAAGATAGAAATAACGTATTGCACAGTAAAAGAAAAAGTCCTGTACACTTTTGTCAATTCGAAAGCTAGTCAGATTCAAATTCCTGTACAATATGGTATATTTTTGCTCTCAAAATAGCTCATGCCCTTGCATAGTTTGTCCTCATGCCGCATTATTCTATTATAGCTTATTGTTCGCATGGCAATTAAAATTTTGAATTCTCAGCTTTCCAGAGATGGTATATTCATTTTGACTTGATTAAAAAAAAGTCTGTGCCAATTTGAACATAGTCTATAAGAGACTTTTTCCTCAACTGGGCAATATTAACGATTTCGCATAGAAATTGATGTGACCGGGCGTCTTTTCGAAGATGTGTCAAGTCACTATTGTATTCATTGTTTTTGAGCATCAATCTATGCTCCAATTACATATCTGCTTACAACTTCAGCACAATTCATGTTATAAGCTTTGCTCGACTGTGTTTTTTCCTCATTGCGTCTGAGAGAATCTATATTAACTTAAGACATTGATAAAAGTTCATCAATTCTTTCATCTCCACGATAGTTTGCTCATAGCGAACGGACAATACCATTCCACTGCAGAGAAGTCTTCTTCAGGGTGCTATCTCGGGTCTATTCTCACTTCGCGGAACGTCTCGCGACGAATAGAAAAATCGTCTCTTGCGACGGGATAAAAAGTAATTAGAGACGTCTCGAGACGTTCCTGAATTTGGAGCGGATTTTAAAATAATTGCGGCGGAGACGTCTCTAAAACTTTTTTCCGTTCGCAGAGACGATTTTTCTATTCTGTCGCGGAGACGTCTCTGGAAGTGAGATAGCACCCTAACTTCGCGGAACAAAATTGAGACAGATTTTGCCAAACATGGCAATGTCTCCTTCTTTTTCCGCGACGAAATCTTTGTCCCAATACAAAGGTAGTGATACAAAGGAGGAATTTTAGCCAGCATGCCATTGTTATAGATCTGTATCTCTGTAGGCACAAATCTGTCGCGGAGGACAGATATAGTGCAATACATCGGGCAAATCGTTCTCATTTTTGTTTCCGCGAGTGCAGATAGCCCCTAGCGAGTTTTTGAGAGCTAATTATTATTGCAGCCAGCCTGTATAAATTTCTGCTCCGCTCAGCGCATTTCCAACGGTCCATTTTGTTGCGTCTCCCTCCTCTTAGTAATGGAGCCTGCTTTGTTAACGATTTGATGCCCGACATTGGTATACGTTAACTTTTACGTTTTATAATAGAGTAGAATTATTGTCTGCACGCCCGGTTGTGACCTTGGCATGAGCCTCGATGAACCCTCACTTAATGAGAATTCGTTTTCAAATATTCAAACCACCTGCCCAGATTTCTGAAATAAATTTGGTCACAATGAAAAAAGCACCATTATCAATTCTACTCCACGTTGAAATGTAAATCTAACTTTGACAATAAATCTTAACATAAAGACGCGTCCATTATTGAGGAGGGAAAGCAACATTACATTCATGAGTTTAGTGGAAATGCACGCAGCGGAAAAACAAAACCCCGCGCTAACGGCGGGAAGCGAGCGATTGACAACTGCATGCAATTATTTACTTTAAGCGCACAAAAACTCGCCTAGGAAACTTCCCTGTCGGTAAAATGAATTGTCAGCGATCCGTATCGAGGAATTAGTCCTGACATGAAATAAATAATTGAAACTTTTATCATAGTTTTCGTAAGGTAGATGCTTCAGACCAGATTGGGGAAAAAGACTTTTGCAAGCCTATAACACCATTGTGCTTAAAGTTATGTTAATCAGTCCTTTATTTTCACCATAGATGACTGTTCCTAACGATTTATTTGATATAAATAGTGATCTTGTGACATCTTGCGAAGACGCCGTCCACATTGCGATATGCATGTTGATATGCGGAAATATTGACCCTCGAGTAAGATTCGTTTGTGATAATGTTCAAAGTGACAGGACTTTTTGTAAACAATTCGAGATGAATCGTACCATATTTGGAAAGTCAGATGAGAATTCAAGCTCTTTAAAAACTACTTGATCTTAGGTGTAATTAATTATTGCGTTAACGAGGAAGATGACTGTCCAGCGTATGAGCTATTTGAGAGCAAAATTGGCCATATTGTTACAGGAATTTGATCTTACTAGTTATTCGAATTGACACAAGTTGACAGGACTTTTTTTTCCCCTTGCAAAACGTTATTCCTATTTTGAAAAATTCGGGACTCTTAGCGTACTTATTCAAGTTGATCTTTTCTTTGAAAGATAGTTGCTCCCATAATCAAGAACAAAGTGAAAAACTGTGCAATACAAAAAGTCTTATAGCCGCGTCGCTTTTGCGTAGAGTGATAGCGCCTCTTCCCCCTTAAGTTTTACAACTAGAATTGATATGTTTAAAGGAAATCAAAACAAAGGAAGAAATCAATTGAATAGGAAATAAAAAATGAGAAGAGCAAAAGATTCGTGAAATCTGTTATGAAAAAATAAAGAGTTATGCGAATACAGCGTCTCTGGGGGTTTTAAGCTAATTATAATAGCACATGCAAATCTATTACACAAAATAAAGATCTCAGTTTGAATATTAACATTATTCAGTTTTATTTTTTTTAAACTAAAAATAGAGTCATAGCATTTTGAAAAATGTAGTGATGCGTATCATAATTGTCCAAAATTCCCTACATTTTATGATTGTGGAGAATAAGGACATTAATGTTTTAGAACGCTTTCTTTCAAACAAACTTTAGAAAGTCCTTGATCAACGAAAAATTGTGAACTTGAAAGTAAATAGTTAAGCGGTTATGTTCCTATATGTGAATCTCAATCTTTATGCGTATTCTCCCCCTTTTCATTCATTACAGAATTAACTTATCAACGATGAACTATTTCCACATGGAACTTCATCTACCACCCCCAAACCACAATACATAGCCAAACCATCCTTTGAAATACTCATAAAACCGAAATTGGTGCTTATCAAAAATTATTTTCTTACAATTGATATCTATGAAATATTCATTTTTTGATGGCAGACCATATGGTGTGCTTGCAAAAATTTTCTAACCTTGTCACGTTAGTTCGTTAGATTCTTAATATTTTCACTCGAAAGTTGTCTGCGATGTAACTTCTCAGGCGGAGTTCAATGAATCTCTAGCTGCGCTATTCAAACTAGCATCCTTAACTTTGCAAATACTATGAGCTTGATTGTAAGTAAATGTCCGGTATTCCATTCTGTCCGATATTTCCTACACGTACTCTGAATGATACATATTGGACCGCCTTTACATCACCATCCGAAAGGGACGTGACTGCAATGGATTCGAACACCGGTCCGATACGCGTCATTTATATAGGATGGTTTGCAAATGGCCGACAGTAAACCCCCCCCCCCCCACTAAGGGTCAAACAACACACGTATGATCGTTCCAATTCTTAGAGCATACCCCCCTATTGGATGGGGGAAGCTGCATCAAAATTACCCCCTTATTTACAGGGTTTGGAGGGACCAGCAAAATCACCCTTTTTACAAGTTTTGAGACCATATTTGGGACCCTAATTTCAGATTTTCCTCAAGAAAATTATTAAAAGTACCCCTAATTCAAAATAGTCAGGGGAAAATACTAAAGGACTTTAATGACTATTCGTGATTTTTTCCCTACCTGATCCCTATACTATTTCCCGAGAAATCCGGAACGAGCATTACGTACTTAATGGGGGGTGGGTGTGGGCATGTCGACTCACAACGACAATATTGCCAATCGATAGTAACTAATCAATGATCCTTGTTGCATTAAAAAGTCTCACTTATGAATCAATAAGTCAATCAGCATGATTGTTTCAAAATTTACAATGTCAAGTTAGATGTGGTGTGGAAAGTCGTTATGTGCTTGATTTGCCAATGTGATGGGTTTGTCCAGACATCATTCAAGTAAGCGTGAATCCTTAGTATCAAATATAATATTTCCAAAAATAAATAACGTTAACAATAAATCTCAGGAACCCTCATCCTCGTCAGCAGAGAAAAGTAATTGATATACCAAGCGACGCCTCTAAATTGTGCCTTCAGAAACTCTTATAGTATATTTCAAGATAATGATCGAAACAGAACATCATCTGAGATGAAAGATGATGTCGAAAATTTTCGAAAGACTTCTCCCGCGATTAATATTCGAAACCAAAATATATCTTGATCGATTTTTAAAAGGAAAAGTAAGCCTTTCAATTTCCCCGTTTTTCTATTTGCTTTATCATTCTTTATCGACAGAGACCAAAAAAAAAAATCTTTAATACCTCTCCACTCTCTTTCTCCCTCTCTCTCTTCTCCCCCCCTCTCTCTCCTTCTCTTTCTATCTCTCTCTCTCTCTCTCTTCTCTCCTCTCTCTCTCTCTCTATTCAGCGACTGTTTTAGTATAGGTCCGATTATGTCCGAAGAATGACCGAAATGGGCCGAAGTGAGTGAGGCGATCGGGATCGATGCTCAAGGTCTTATTGACCGAGATTGTAATTAACATCACAAAAGGTAAGTAAGCCACTCAAGATAACACCAATGTAAAACGTTGGGATGATCGTTCTATTATCATTGTCTCATGCATTATACGTTAGGATGGCGTAATAATGCTTGGTAAAAAATCGCTATAGCAATGTTGTTGGCTGTATAATATCTAATTTCCGACAAATTTTCTGAGAGGGGGGAACTTTGATGTCTACCGTTTGGACGTATCAGCTCAGCTGGCAAATGTACGTGCAAATGTTCTAGCCCCGTCCATGCCTGCCTCTTAACTAGGTAAGGAAGTCAATAATTACTTTGTAATTAATTGTACCTGTTGAAAACCCAGCATTGATTATACACGTGTGACATACAAGGTAAATATAGATACACTTAGAAGCTCGATACGCCGAAAAACTGTGCAATTCTTGATGCTGTTTTCAAGTTGAGAAAGAAAGAGATGCATTTGCTGAACCAGTATCTTGAAACTAGGCGACTTCAAGGATGTTCAAGCACGCCTTGGCAAGGAGAGAATTTTGGTTCATAATAACATTATTTATTTCGCTAACAGAAAACTACAATGTATATATTTGAGAGTTGACATCACCGTAGGCGAGGGGAAATAGGTAATTATTATGAACGCAGCAACTTCATTATTGTTATTATTAATGCCTTAACATATAATTCCGAATAATTCCTAGCGGAATGGTAAGATTAGTAGATTATTTCTCTTTAAAGTATGAGAGGTATAGCCACAAAATAATATATAACTTGCAAAATATCATTAGGCCTATACTTTGTATTGTACAATGTCTATGAATTATCTTGAATCATTTTAAAGAAATATTGATCTCCCAACGAAAAATAAATTTTAAAAAAGCTCTTAGCATACATAGATAATGCTTAATATTCCTTTTTATTATTTGAAATTAATTTTTAGGGTGTTGTCTGTTTTCGTTTTCGTTTTCCTCGTATTGCTTATTTGTATGTTCGTTTGTTGATTGTTGTTCGTGTTTTGTTTTGTTTCATTCTGTTTGCCGTAAATTTCTAATTAGCAACGAGGTTGGTTAATGTCACCCTGCCCAGCCTCCCATTCGCACTGTATTCGCTACACACGTCATTGCACGTGTATCCCACTTTTATGATTCATGCATCAGTTACATATTTTTAGTTAGATTAGCATTTTAGTCATCGCTTGCCAAAAATGACGTTGAACCTCTCTTTCCAAATCCTTTTTTGTTTGCAGAATACTGATATTCGTGGGGAGTTCAACGAGATGTTCAGACCATTCAGATGCCAGAGGAAATGTTCATAGCGATAGCACCCAAATAGAGTAGGCCCCATATTTGCGTCTGACGGCAAAGTGAGTAGAACTTCCACACTTACACTGAAGATGGGCCTAATATTATCCTGAAAGAGCATACTTTTCCAACCTGCTCTTTATTCGATAAATTAATCGTTTGATTGAATATCGATCAATTCAATTCAAGATGGGGAATTCATCATTTTACAGAAAACTTTTACTTCTTTGCATCGTATTTGGGCTCGGTCAGTTCCTGGTTTATAGATCCTCTGGTGCTAGACATGACCCTCCTCGCCTATCAGATCATCAAGGCGCGGAGAAAATATCTCGAGATTTGAAACGAGATTTGAAACTTGACTCAACAGAATTAAGATCTAGCATCCAAAATGTAACAAAAATTAATAAACTCCATCCTAGTAATCTCGATGTGAATGTGACCGCGCTGTTGCCGAAAGCTCAGTTTGATGGGACATGGAATTCATCGTTCGTTGCTCCCAGGTACCATAAACACTACCCTGTGAACTGTGCGGCAATATTGAAGGATAGTCGTCGAGCTATAGACGCAGCGAACAGTCTGATGGGGAAATCAAAAGGACAGGTACAAGTGCCATCAGATGAAAGTGTTCTTGGTTGGACGAAGAACTGCGAAGTGTTCAAAACAGAACGAAGATATGCGTATAGACCACGGTCCGTTGAAGAGGAAGAGTATCCAATCGCGTTCATTATTGTGACGCACAAGGAAGCGGCACAAGTTGAGCGATTACTCCGTGCCATTTATCAACCTCAAAACGTTTACTGTATTCATCCCGATGTGAAGTCACCGCCTGCATATCAGGAGGCAATTCGAGGTATAGCTTCTTGCTTCGACAACGTCTTCATTCCGTCCAAACTTGAGGACATCCAGTATGCAGGTTTTACTCGCCTGCAGGCAGATATTAACTGCATGTCGGATCTCCTGCGCCACCCTGTCCAATGGCGTTACGTTCTCAATCTTTGCGGTCAGGATTTCCCCTTGAAGACCAACCTGGAGATGGTACGACAGCTGAAAGCATACAGCGGAAGGAATGACATCAACGGTATTCTTCCACCACCATACATCGCAGGCAGGACTAGGTCGCATTTTATAGCCGTCAACGGAAAGATGACGGCAACGCGGAAACGAAAGACGCCACCTCCGCACAACCTAACCATCTATTTCGGCAACGCCTACTACGCGGCGAGCCGCGCATTCGTTGACTATGTCATCAACAACCCTGTGGCCGTAGACCTTCTGCAGTGGTCTGAGGATACCTTTAGCCCTGATGAACACTACTGGGTGACCCTCAACCGCGCCTCTGGAGTTCCTGGTGGTTTCCCCAACGCAACTTGGGATGCAAATGTACGCTTTATGAAATGGGGAGATATTCCAAAGCACCCACCTTGCCAGGGAAAATACGTTCGGGCACTTTGTGTTTTCGGCGTGGGATATTTGAGCTACTTGAAGAAGATGCCACATTTGTTTGCGAATAAGTTCTACTACTCATATGATCCGGTGACTTTTCAGTGTATTGAGGAGTTGCTTGATTTTAGAACGGTTCATCCAGAAACGATTTCTGACTATGTTCCCGGGTTTCCCGTGACGGATATGAAATGGCAACTAAATTAAACATGTATCTTTAAACTGCTTTTAAATTGGTCACTGAAATTTCAAAAGTATCCAGAAATTATGAAAATATATTTCAGGATTATGACATGTACGTGGTGCTACTGGCATATTGGTAAATGCCATGTATTTCTAAAGAGTTTATGCCTCATGTGACCATGGTTACGTGATTTGACCAGTCCCAGCGAATATGAAACGGATTGGACCATTATGCAAGAAAATTAAGTATTATTTATTTGATGCTTATAAAAATTATATGAATTGTAACACCTATGTCCATGCTCAATAGTGTGCTATCAATTTCATATGATCATCAGTATGCCACTAGAATGGTCTTTAATTTGTTACTAACTTCATCACCAATAATAGTTAAAAACATGACTGTTTGGTCCTTGATAATTATAAATGATTTATGCCAATGATATTATATTCTCGGATTGCAAAGAGGTATCCCACTGAAGGTCGAATGCTTGCTAACGTTGCAATTGAGCACAGTGCCATACAGCATAGCCAACTCCGTGAACAGCACGCAGTTATAAGCATGGCGCATTTTCTTCTGTACTGCTTTGTCAGGCAATCATAATTATTACGCTTCATATTGATACCAACGTACTGAAACGACTGGACTTCAAAGTCTGCAGACATTTCGTCGCTCAGTGAGATACCACTTATGCTGCAGTCACACAGACACTTATGCTACAGTCACACAGACACTTACGTTGAGTTACGTCCAGTTGCGTCCAAAAATTATTTTCTTTTCTGCGGATCCCCACGGATGCCTACCCGTCATAGTCAGCAGTGGACATATTGATAATTTCGTTCATCCAGTAAAACAAAGAAATACATAAGAAATAATAGATTAGAACAGAAAATAATTTTTGGACGCAAACGGACGTAACTCAACGTAAGTGTCTGTGTGACTGTAGCATTACGTTGAGTTACGTTCGGTTGCGTCCAAAAATTATTTTCTTTTCTGCGGATCCCCACGGATGCCTTCCCTTCACAGTCACCAGTGGAA
>CALNVZ010000429.1:214817-279137 GCA_940671915.1 Paracentrotus lividus | reverse complement strand
ATTATAGTGAACAATAGATGTTTACATGCGATGTCTTCGAGCGATCTTTTCAAATGTTCAATCCCGGACCTCTTCATTACGGGGTGATTAGGGGGCACGTAGCTGTGAAAGAACAGTCGTTTGTGTATATTTCATATGAACATCACAGCACAAAATTGTCCAGAACGGCTGTTTTCACCTCGCCGGTCCGGCCCCATCGGGATATGTGAATAAGGCTGATTGAATATAAGTTGAGATCATATTTTTCAGCAGATGTGTAACATGATATAGTAAATGGTTACAATTAATCTCAAGATCGCTTGAAGATATTCTAAAAGTAACTAAATATTTTATGATGGGATGTCTTTTTGGCCGACGCCCCCCCCCCTCCAATATCCATGCCATCCGAATTTAGAAACTTGCCGATGAAGGTATAGCGGAACGAAAATATGTGTAATTTGAACGAGAGAGAGAGAGAGAGGTAATATATTCATTAATAATCTTTTTTTTTGTGCTCAGAGTACATGTCAACGTGTGATTTGTGTACTTTAATTAGTAAATAGAATAATTTACCAGTTATGGAATTGGTTGAGAGAAAGAGAGAGATATCATTGTTTTCCTGAACATTTCCTGTAATGATATGTTTCCTAATTTTATATTGTATTGATAAAGAGACGGAGAGAGAGAGATAGTATATTCATTAATAATCATTGTTTTGCTCAGAGTACATGTCAATGTGTAATTTATGTACTTTAATTAGTAAGTAGAATAATATACCAGTTACGGAATTGGTTGAGAGAAAGAGAGAGAGTGAGCGATTATTATTATTATTGCCATGAACAAATATAAATGTAATGATGTTTTTTCTAAATTTATATTGCATTGAGAGAGACAGAGAGAGAGACAGATATCATTGTTTTCCTGAACAAATATGAATTTAATGATATGATTCCTAATTTCATATATTTTGTATTGAGAGCAAGAGAAGGAGCGATTATAATTATTATTGCCATGAACAAATATAAATGTAATCTGTTTCCTAATTATATATTTCGTATTGAGAGTGAGAGAGAGAGAGAGAGAGAGAGAGATAGAGAGAGAGGGTGAGCGATTTTTATTACTGTTTTCCTGAACAAATATAAATGTAATGATATGATTCCTAATTTCATATATTTTGTATTGAGAGTGAGAGAATTTTGATTTGATTTGATTTATTTGTCAAGTATAAACAACATTCACATAAGCTTGACGGGATGACCCATGAAAGCCCTAGAGCTTATTTACAACGGGGTCCCAACATAATAGAATAAAGTTAATACAGGTACAAAATTATAAATTATAATATATACATGGAACGTATTTACAGCAAACTTTAAACAGTTAATTAACACATAAAAACTAGTTCAAAACATAAACACATTAAATAAATTAAAGTAAAACATTGAGAAAATAATATTTCAAGGCATATCATTCTGTCGTCACAACATCGCTTGCTTCAATTGTTTTAGTCTCAATTGAAAGAAACTCCTTAAGCACTCTTTTGAAATGTGCGTAGTTTTCTATTGCTTTAATATGATTAGGAAGAGAATTCCAGTATTTAATGGCATTGTAATAAAAGCAATTGCCGATACTACCAACTCGCCCTGGCAAGCTAAAGTTATAATGACTATTTCTTGTATCATAATTATGTAAGTTTGAGACAAGGTTAAAGTTGAGGCAGATATAAATGATTGCTCTTGAGTGTAAATTTTGTGTGGCATGGTGACAGTATTAATTGTTGTTGAATCGTTTGGATTTAGTCGATAGATAGAACTAAGAGTGACTGAGAGTCTGCTGGTATCCGAAAGCAATAGAGAGTTGTGGCCTAAACCATTGAGTGTAATGTTGACCGATCGTTTTGATATGTGTGTGTTATTACAACTTTATTTGATCTGAATTTTGCTGTAAATAGAATAGTCGTACGCAGTCTTATAAGCTAGATCGAATAAAGGTCTTGACCCAGCTCGACTAATGATAATATGAAATGAGAGCAAACAATGAATTGACTGCACATGCATTAGATTCTACTATTTGGATTCTATATGATTTCAAACGGAGTATTGCTGTCTTTACAATAGAATTTAAAAAGAACAGAATGAAACCTTGAAATTTAATTTCGATGCACTAAGATAGCTTAATACGGATCCTTTCTTTTCTGAAATGAATTTGGATCTTTGTAAGCTACGTTGAATTTCATCTAATCCTTTTTCTTATTACTGTTTGTTGGAACTAATAAATAACTTTCTGTTTTAGCCAATGTAAAGATAACTTATTATAGTCATTCAAGTCAACACATATTGAATTTCTTTCGCTGAGTTTTTTCTCAGACAAGTTTTGGGTTGAGAACTTGGAATAAAGTAACCGCTGTCATCAGCATAAGTCAGCGTTATATGTCTGTTACAATGCAATTCACTATATCATGAATGATAATTCGTAAATAGGTTGAGGCCTAAATACTTCCTTGTGGAACACAGTTATTGGTAGTAGTCTGGAAGTATACAATGATGAACGATACGATACATGGTGTGCGATTGATGAATTTGATCTGAACCGTCAACAGTTCGGGTGTTGATCCATTCTATTTACTTTCAGTCAATTATCTCGTGATGTAACAGTATCAATTGCCTTTGTAGGTCAAGAATGGACATGAACAACGTAGTTCCATGTGATGGTTATCGTTCCTCGACGATAATCTGTGTCAAAAATGAATTTGACATGTTTTCGGTTGTGAATAGTCATGTCTAAAGCCAGATTGAAATCATAAATGATATTTCTTTCTTTATTAATATCTTTCAAAGTGTGTATATTGGAATTAGATTTTTCAAAATATTTTTGGATCAACATTATACACTTATTGGTCTACTAATTTCCCACTTCTGTCTTGGTTTTCTTTTTTAATAACAATGGTGTTACTTTGGCTATATTTAATGTCGTCTGGAAAGATGTACTCGTTCTTAATATACTTATATTTATTTATTACACAAAGGTCGATATAGTTCTCTTAGCGCATCTTTTCAAAAATTTAGGCGGAATTCGATGTCTAATCCAGTAATCTTTAGATTCGTTTAGCTATTGCGCAACTCGTTTAAAACACAAATTGCTTCGCTTACTGGTGCAAAGCACATATATTTTCGAAGATACACTTACTTTTTCTTTATAAAAGTCACGGTAATACAGATGATTATCTGCATTGAAAAGATATTGGATGATAGGTAGTTTTCAACCAAGTTGCAGCAACATTTGTGAAATAAGAATTGAATTGTCAGCGATTGTCAGTTTGTCATGATACATAATTGCCGGTCGACACGAATGACAAGCCTCTTGTTCTTTGTTTTTCTTATTTTTCAATCAAAGTTTTTTCAAATTCCTTCCAAAGCTTCTCGAATCTTGCTTTATTTCTTCTATTGGTTTGCAAGTACTCGAGTTTGGCCTTCCTAACTTTTCTTTGAATCAAATTTCGTATAATCGATATTTTTTGGAGAGCGTTTCTGTCATTCTATATGTTTCTTCAATTTTTGTAAGCTATGTTTTTCTCTCTAATTTTGGCACAGAATATCTTTGTTCAGTCCACTTCTCTGTTCTTTGTTTAATCCTAACTGTTTACGTAGGAGCAAACATGTTGTGTAAAGAGTTGTGAAAAGAAGATAAAACATAGTGAACAAGCTATATTACATTAGTACAATTATTATTAGTGACAAGTCAACGAGAGATAGTTGATATTAAACGCTTCTTCGTTATATTTTATAATGATCTTAAAAGTAACTGTTTTATGCAGTCATAGCAAGTTTAGTACTTCTTCCTAGTACAATAGGTGAAGGAATGATCGATTATACGCAGACAATTGTACCGTGCTGACTGATATATATTTATGTTGTACAAGATTAGTGATCTAACAGAATGAGCAAGTCGGGTGACTCGAGTAGTGCTTATCGATAAGACTGGCTTAACCATTAAACGCAAGCAACTCGTTATGTATTTTGATGATATGGAGATCAAGAGCAGACATATATTCTATCTAAAATTGATAACTTCATCATTTTTCGTATATTTTCTAGAGAATATGATAATTTCTCTACAAACGTATTATTCTTTGGGGTTATACAAACATCCACAACAATTGGTTTTTGATCTTGGTAAAAGTACATTAATACCAATGATTCAATATCATCAGTTGGTAATAAGGATTGATATTGAAAGTGATATCATTCCTAATATATATAACACACCATCCGGATCTTGAAGTCCTATCATGGCGTACGACTTTATATTCCATACTATATTAATTTTCGTCGTTTATCGAGTCATTTAACCATGTCTCTGTAAAACCAATGATGCGAAGTTTTTTCTTGAAAAAAGAATTCGCAGGTTCTGAAATCTTATGTAAGAACAGATCTTACGTTCAAAAATGTAAAATGCAGACCCCTGATATTAAACAATTTGTCAAAATCTTCATAAAGAGTAGTAGGCCCGAGTTCGTATCATACACAATGTTCGTTTAAACATTTGGCTGTAAATTAGACTCATTTGTTAAAACGTTAAAGTATCTTTAGTATAATTTCCTTTTGTTTTCCCATAGTCTTGAAATAACGAATCACAAAAGGTGTGTAAAACACATGTTAAACAGGACATTTTCATTTGGTCTCAAATATAAGTCTGTATACGATTTCAGCTAATACTTTGACATTGAATGTGAAACATCTTCACAAGAATAAGCAAAGAAGGCCATGTTGGTTTGATTCACTGGTTTTTCACAGTTACCAACAACGGAATTTAAATATTGGGCTGGGTTCAGTTCAATATCGCCAGATAATAATAATATCAAGAGGTAACATAAAGTAGTTACATAATTCCATGTTTTCAGTGACTTTACACGGATAAGCTTTCTCGGCCAAGAATAAGGAGTTGGTCGTTTTTTTACTGTCTGCAAGTTGCCATGACGAGACATAGATGCTCGTGCCATCCTCGTTGAGCTTTCGTCAGTGAAAGCCAAGGATGGGCGGTGGTGGATTTCAGCTCCCTCTTGGTGGAATCCTCTCGAAATCCTGTGTAGAAGATCCCATCACTGCTTCAGCGTAGGTCCTTTGGGTAACGAGAAAGTTGCCACGAGGTCGCTCTACGAAACGTCGGAGATTTGAAGCAAGAAGAGCTTGTCCTGCCTTGTTGATATGGACCCCATCTCTACCAAGGTGCCTTTCTCGATGTTGTTGTTAGGATGTATCCCATTCTCTTCATTAGCAGCTCTCCTCAATCGCTCATTTACCCCATCGACCCGGCGTCTCTGATGTGCCGATTCCCACCTGCGATGAAATGATACCCGATAACACTTCACAGCCATTTCGATGAAATCACGTCTGCAAGGAATATGATGTTATGGCGTGTATGTACTTCTCTTCCTTCGACAAGTCATTCGTCCGACATGATAGAAGAGTCACCCTTCCTTTTAACCATCAGTAACCTTTGAGGAGATGTTGCCACCTTTGCCCTTGGTTTTGAATGGCAGACAACTTTATGTTTTTGGTCAAGAGTCGGCCCTCGATGTGTTTGATCATCGAGTCGCCTTCTATAACTACATCAGGAAGCTCAGACGAGCTGCGGGCATGTTCTCTCTATACTTAGCTGTGATCTGGTCATCCGACGGCCCCGAAGTCGATGGTCCGGCGTCAGTACTTTCGAAAACAGCATCAGGATGCTTAGACAAGTGCGTCGGCGATGACTTCACGGTATTCTCTGATCTGGTCGCTCGATGACCTCGAGGTCGAGGGTCCGGCGGCAGTATTCGAGAAAAGCATCAGGATGCTTAGACAGTGGCGTGCGGATGACCTTCACGGTATTCTATTTGATTGGTCGCTTGTCGACATCGAAGTCGAGGATTTGATATCGGCGTTCCTAGAGGAGCATCAGGAAGCTTGGACATGCAGCGTTGGCGATGCACTTTTCGGTACTCTTTGATCTGTCACTTTTGTTGACGAAGTAGAAGACTCTTCGGTATGCAGTTCTGCTAGAACATCGAATCGATTTTTCGTTGGGATGGATTCACTCTTGAAACGGTTTGAACTAATCATGAAGAGTATTTTTCTCTTTTACTAGTTCCAGTCTCCGTTGTCGACTTTGCTTCCAAGACAATAAGCTGTCAGCTAATTCATGCACAGACTTCAAAACTCGATCGAAAAGTTATTGTATATCGGAATGGTCGGTATTAGTTCTCTGATTTATTTTTTCTTCACTCCTAGTTTGATTGGTATTATTTTTCTGGGATTGGATGATATTGTTATTTAGTTCTCGCTCGATTGCACTTTGTAGTCTTTTAGCCAAGGTTTTACTCCAGATTGTTGAGCCCTCGTTTCTGCAACTCCGCCTTTAGTTTTTTTAACCGGGAGACTACCTACATGAACCATTATGACGTCATTATATCAATTGGTTCACGTGCACCTGTTTCTGAAAAGACCACAACGTCATTGCGTAATAGACGCGCTCACTGGTAGTATCCAAGATGCTTTTGCGCGTAAAGTGTTTTATTTGCGCTTATTGTTCAAAAATCGAAAAATTATCCAAAAAATTTGACAAAATAATGATATAAAATGTCACGAAGCTTTAAAAGTCTATATTATCATGGAAAATTAATTAGATGAAGCTCACCACCGTCCTTCCCTCGTCAATCTGATATAAAACGTTCCTGTAAATCCTATGATTAGCGGCAAAAAAGAGCAAATTCCAGGAGCTCATAGAAACACGTCTTTCCCTCACAACACACAACAAACAACAAGGACAACAACAACGAAGAAGAGAAGCGTTATTATTATTAATATTGCAGTGGACAAATATATAATGTAATTGCTTTTTCTATTTTTAATATTTTCGTATTGAGAGTGAGTGAGAGAAGAGAGAGAGATGGTGAGCGATTATTATTATTGCCATGAACAAATGTAAATGTGATTTACTTCCTAATTTATATATTTCATATTGAGAGTGAGAGAGAGAGAGAGAGAGAGATATGACAGAGTATTATTGTTTCCTGAACAAATATAAATGTAATGATATTATTCTTAAGTGAATATAGTTTGTATTGAGAGTGAGAGAAGGACGTTATAATTGTTATTGACATGAAGAAATATAAATGTAATTTGTTTCCTAGTTTTATATATTTCGTATTGAAGAGAGAGAGAGAGAAATAGAGAGATATTATTGTAATATAATTAAATGATATGTTTCCTAATTCATATATTTTATATTGAGAAGAGAAATAGAGAGAGAGAGAGAGAGAGAAAGAGAGAGATTTATTGTAGTCATGCATAATTCTTGATTGAATGATAGTTTTGCTCAAATTATATAAACACACTCTGAGTCCTGTTTTATACGCATTTTATTTATCGATTGCGTAGTTAGGGTGAGAGAAGGGGTAATGACTATTATTGATAATAATCGAGGATCAGTACATGGCGTTATGTAATTGTCATGTTGAAATAGACGTTCATCTCACATTGAATTACACGCAAGAGAGAGAGAGAGATAGAGAGAAGAAAAAAGAGAAAGACAGAGAAGGAATAATAGTAGACAAGACTAAGGAATAGGAGATAACTAATACTCTACACTTGCGATATGAAAACTTATTTATTAGCTCGATAATGTTCAAGCATGTGGTTAGTGCAATGCAATGCGTATATACACATATAGCGTACTATGTATATATATGTCGCAGTTGACTCATTTCTGAATAGGAACAACAACAAAAACGATAGCGGCAATAACCACAACTTTAGACTTCTGTCTGTATTCTGCTCGCGTCCGGTTGTAAGCTAATCCGTGGATTAGCATTATCGATTTCTTGGGCTTGACCTATGGCGGTTGCAAAACAGCCAACAATGTAGAAAAAATCAGAAAAAAACAACCGATATTCGTAAGAAATGCTTTTCTGGAAGGGATGGACTCGCTTTAGACTTTTCCTATAAAAATTGCAACCAAATATTTGCACAAATTTGGTCATTTTGGAAGGCATGAACCAGGACTATAACGTAGTAATCATTTAGTGAACAATATTTCATGACTATTTTTTAGCAAACCATGGTGTCCGAAAGTTGATACAGAAGATTGTTTACTCTGCTGTAAAAAAACATGTTTCCTGTTTTCCAGAAAAAAGTATTTTTTGATATATTTAACAAAACAAAAATATATTAATAAGAAGCAGAAGAAAATTTCCTACAACTTACTCATTTACTTTTTTTTCATACGACCAGTCAGTGCGGAGATATCACTGTTGATATATTGGATAGCAGTTAGGTTTTGATATCAATGGCGTTTGCGCTGAATACCCCGGCACGCCAGGGGTTCGCCGCCGGCACGTTAAGAGTTAACAAAACGTGTTGGATATATATTTTCAGGTCTCATATTAAAAATAAATTTTCATTTTTTCTTTATGTGGGCATCCATCTCTCCCTCCTCCCCCCCCCCCGCTCCTTTCTTTCTTTCTGACAGGAATTCTAAAGGAGTCCCAAATCCGTCTCCGAGACGTCTTTGAGACATCTCAGCAATATTGGAGATGTCTCTAATACTTTTTATCCGTCGCGGAGACGAAATTTTCTACTCTGTCGCGGAGACATCTCCGCGAAGTGAGATACCACCCTAATCAGGCTAGGTTCATAGTTCAGAGGTTTCTGATTATGTTTTTATTATATAAGCTTATGCTTACAAGAAGCAAACAAATTCCGGAACTGTTTTAAAAATCTAGGGTGGTATCTCACTTTGCGGAGTTTGCTCAGTTTCCGAGACGTCTCGGAGACATCTCGGCGACGTCTCCGAAATCCGTCTAAAAGTTCTTTCAAATTCTTCTCAAAGTTATATCAAAGTAGTTTCCACGAAGTGAGATTCCACCATTAGGGGCAATTGTAACAGCCTGAGAGGGCGACCACATCTCGAGAAGATTTTTTCTATCTTAGCTTAGGCATTCATCGTTGAAACGATAGCAAAATACGGCCTAACAACATAATTTCTAAATAAATAAAAAATGACAGCCGAAGCTCAACCACATTTTTGTCCAAAAGAAAAACAATGGGTAGTGTTAGATATAATTTTCCTACTAAAAAAAAAAAAAAAAAAAAAAAAAAAAAAACATTTTTTTTGTTTTTTTTTTGTTGTTGTTCTGCTGTAGAAAGTTCCACAAACCGTTAAATCGGCTAACACTCAAACAGCATGTGGAGCAATGAAATGGGCATGCTCTGTACAAATTTTAGGTTTGTAGCGTGTTTCTACTAGGGATGGGAGCCTCTGTTGCAATTGCCCCGTGTTACAATATTGTCCCCGGTCTCCCCTACTGTACGGTGCCATACTCATGCTTGCTACATAGATAGATAGATAGATTGATAGATAGATTATTTTTATTCGTCAATATAAAAAACATTGAAAATTGCCTTCCACTGGCGTCGGACAAAGTATGAACAATACAATAATATGAACAATACAATCAAATTACATGAACAATACAAAATACTTAAATATGTGAGACAAATAACAATATTGCACGTAAGATAAAGGGATAGAAAGAGAGAGAGAGAGAGAGAAGGGAGTTAGGCGGAGAGGTAGAGAGAAGGAGAAAAGAAGGTAACAATAGAGGCAGTAGAATGAGAAAGTGTAAAGGAGGAATAAAATCGATCTGACATAAGGGCTAGTATACGGAGCATGTAATACAAACGTGGCATATAAACTTAAATTCCAAATATAAAAGCGGCATAATTCAGGCAAGGTTGGTTAATATGTAGAGACATTGTAAGAGAAAAATAAAGGTACATGTATAGCTGGCAACCGACTGTCAGGGGTTAAACACAAAGGATTAACGTTTAACTTTGGAATTGAACGTATGAATTGCATTAGGCACAAAGGATTGTCTGTAACGACAGCGGTTTGTCTTTGGAACACATAGGCGAATGCCTGAGCGGTTATATTGATACAATTGACGTAATGGATGAGATGAGTTATTGATTATAGTGTGAATCTTGAGTACAATGCGTTTTTCATACAGAGTACTGATGGGGGAAAGTTCTGAGTTAATTAACCGCTGGGCAATTTTCCTGGGTCTTTCTAGCTTTTTCTGATTTTGTTTTGAGAGATTGCCAAAAGTGCACAAGAAATTGAATGTCATTATACTCTGAATAAGAGATTGATAGAAGAGAACTAAAATTATGTTGTCAACACGAAACTCCTTGGCCCGTATTCTGTTACGGGTTTTAGAGTTGTGCTGTCGCACGAAAATAGTAAGGGTAATGAAACGAGAATGCAACTCTGATTTGCACGCTTCTCTATGAAGCGTCAGTGAAGCGTGCTTCTAATCGTACGAAAGTAGATTCGGATGACGCCATTCGGGATCAGACTTGTACAAGCATTTGTAAAGAATTCTAAACTAGGGGCATAGGTGGTTTAGAATTTGATATGGCTTTGCGAGTTTTATGTCGAAGGAAGCTAATTTATCAATTTTCTCGTTAACTTGAAGTTAAAGGTTGTTAAAACTTTGTTTAAGAATTACAGTATTAAAGGCACTTGAAAAATCTATGAAGACCGACCTAACATAAGACCTAGGAGTATCCAAGTGCTGGTACACACCCTGCAAGAAAACCAGCACAGCATCTTCTACACCTCTATTGTTCTGATATGCAAATTGAGTTTTGTCAAACATTTTAACCTTGTCTTTTAGACGTCTCAGTAACAGCCTTTCAAAGCATTTCATGGGGTTACAAGTAAGGGCAACTGGTCTGTACTGATTAAGTTCACTAGGGTTTTTGACCTTAGGAACAGGGACAATAATCGAGGACTTCCAAAGTCTAGGAATAGTACCAGCATTCATGATCAGTTGATATAAACGAGTAAAAATATAAGCCAGTTGTTCACTACACTTATTCAGAACTCTGTTGGATATGCAATCAGGACCTGGTGATTTATTGACATTTGTTTTAGCAAATACATTACGGACTTCTTGTTCACTAAAGACAATTACATCATTTGAAGTGGTGACAAGATTGTTAAACCTATCTAATGCATTATTCTCAATGGAAAAAGTATAAACATCGAATCGGGCATAAAATTCACTAAGATTGTCAACAAAGTCTTGGTTACAGTCCATTACTGTCCGATTAGAATTCTTGTAACCAGTTATTGTTTGCATTTGCTGCCATGCAGTGCGTGGATTGTTTTCATTAAAGTTCCTTTCCAGTTTTCTCTTGTACATCATTTTAGCTTTCACAACCTGTTGATTGATATCCTTTTGTATCGTTTTACCCAATAACTTATTTCCTGAATGAAAAGCTTCCCGCTTCTGTTTCAATAGCACTTTTAATTCCTTGGTAATCCACGGTTTAGAATTTGGATATGACTTTACATCTTTAAGAGGAACCGAAGATTCGACGCAGAAGTTGATGTATGCAGATATAACTGTAGACGCTTCGTCGATCGACTCAGCTGAATCTACGAAGGTGTCCCAATCGGTGCAATCAAAGTTAGCTCGTAGTTCCTCGATGGCATCAGAACTCCACACACGCCGTTTCTTGGCAACCGGTTTGCTCCTTTTCAACTTCTGGCGATATGACGGGAGAAGAAGAATGTTGTTGTGGTCAGAGTTACCCAGCTGTGGACAAGACTTAGACATGAATGCGTCCGGAATGTTGCAGTAGCAAAGGTCGAGGGTGGCATCATTCCGTGTAGACTGTTTAACAAATTGTTTAAAGGTCGGAAGCACATTATCCAATTTGCATTGATTAAAATCGCCTAAGACAATCTTGGCTGAATCTGGTGATAGTGCCTCAAGTTCATTGACCTTTGTGGCGATGAATCGGCTTGCGATATCAACATTGGCATGTGGTGGGATATATGTAACCAAAACAAAAATCCTGTTAAACTCCCTCGGCAAGTAAAACAGACGAAGTCCAACAATTAGTAATTCGTAGTCTGGTGTACAAACTTTCTCCCTCACAGTCCAGTTATTGCACCACTTATGATTAACAAACATGCACACACCACCTCCACGGGATTTACCTGATTCTGAAGTTCTATCGCTTCTAATGATCTCGTAATCTCCGATGTCTATGGCGCCATCCGGGATATTATCATGGAGCCATATTTCCGTGAAGCACATAAGGCACGAGTCTCTATATTCTTGAAGAAAACGCGTATTAGCACGAAGTTCATCTATTTTGTTAGGGAGGGATCTGACATTACCCAGAACGATAGAAGGTAGCGATGGTTTGAATCCTCGCTTCTTTACTCGCTGTCTAATTCCTCCTTTCTTCCCTCTTTTCCGTGGTAGAATTTCTGGCGGGAAATCAGCGGATCCCCGTGGTTTGCCACCCGTGGGCTGGGCGGTCCGATACCTAAAAAGTTCAGTACGCGTGTATGAGATAGATCCGTGAGCATGTTGGGCGTGGCCATAACAGTGAACGTTCATAAAAAGCCGCGAAATCAGAAGGATTGTCACAAATATCCTGATTAATGTAGAAGAAACACTTGAAGAAGACATGGTGGTGCAATAACAGTTACAAAATAAGTCTCAAATACGACGAAATAGTGCAGCGCTAGCCTACTATTGACGGTTTAATACATGCTTTGTTTCCTACCCTCCCCTGCTTCGTGCATGATTGCGCACATTCGAAATAAGGTTGATTGTTGATAACAATTCTATTGTTCTGTGCACTGCACACTCGCATTAATCCGCTTTATTCTGTGGCGGGCAAATCCGGCTTTTAATTCACCAATTTCCTTTTCACATAGTTTACATTGAACTTTTGTCAGTCATTTGATGCGTTTGTCAACATTTTGATTCCTAATAGGCCCTATAGTGCACACACACACACACACATACACACACAATGACACAAAAATTAATGCCCTGGAACAATTACAAGTGTATATAATTACCCTCTTATATTTTAAAATGTTGTTCTTTTTTAAGTTATGAGGAAGTATTGAGTGTCATCTTTAAAATTCAAGGGGGAAAAAATGGTAGTGGGATTAGCAGTGCAGCAGATGGTTTGGGGCGGGGTGGCACTAAAATAGTTAATTGACGTCGCTCAAAATCCGCAATTCACCAACAAGATATGAAAGTGTAATTTACAAGATCCGCTGATAAGCATTATCTGCCGCATTATTAAAACATTTTCAACCACTTTACCTAAAGTCAAAGCTATTTAGCAAAATGTTGTGGCTACCAGTCTCCAACCTCGGTGAAAACTTTTAATATAATTTCCATAGTGTTTTATAATTTTGATGATTATATTTGGATATAGCTCCTTTAGGGATTAAACATTGCAAATCCCAGTCTTGAAAAAAGATAGAAAATTATTATTTTTATTTCTAATTCTCAAATTTTGAATGTCAAAGAAGATGCAACGTAAACCTTTGTTACAATATTAATGTGTGCCGTGTTAAATTTCATATTTATAGGCTTTAGATGTACAGAAACTGACATTTGACTGAAGTTTTATTCTAAAAGGAGCTAAATCCATGAAAACTGAAATCATAAACAAATTCTTAACAAATTTAAATTGAGTTTATGAATATAAAAAAGGCCTAAGTCCATAGGAGGTCCATTTGAGAAAATGGAAAAAAAAAAGTAATAATTTGGGCAGTTACAGTGTAGTTGGCCAAATGATATCAGACAACATCATAAAACAAATTTAAGTCTACATTTTTTATGAACATTAATATTCACATCATTTGTTGGCGGGGCCTTTTGTCTAGTGGACTTGGGTCGTTTTAAGAATCATATGGACTTGGTCGAGTGGATAAGTCAGCGGACTGACGATTACAAGGTACGCGGTTTGAATCCCGTCCATTCCACTAGCATCCTTCGGCAAGATTTCAATCTACAATTTGCCGTACTTGACCCAAGTGAGGTGAAAGGGTACCGGTAGGAAGAATTTCCTTGAATGCTGTGAGCGCCCTTCAGGGTAGCCTAGCTAAGCCGGGTAATAATAATAATAATATGATGCGCCTTGAGCACTCTACAGAGTGGACACGTGCGCAGTAGAAATCACATTATTATTATTATTATTATTCTTACATTCGTATACATGGTCGACTTCTGTAGTACTGAATTAAAAAAAAAAACAAGAGATTTTTTTTATATATCAGACAAAAGGTGCCTCTTATTTTTTGTATTTTAAGTTTTTTTTTTTTTTTTTCCATAGCTGATGTGTTTTGGGTTGAGCGAGCGGATATGGGTGTGGGTGTTAAATGTGAGGACATGTGTATGTGCTGCAAGTACAAAACAGAGTTTGCAAAATGACGTTTTATTATTTTAAACGTTAACGCTTTGATGTAGAAGAAATGTTTTAAACATATCATTTAAACATTTTAAAAAAGCATCAAAGGTTGTGTAAACGTCATAAAAATACGTTTTTTAAGATATTCTCAAACAAACATGTTTGCAATATTTCTATCACGTTACTTAGAAATGTTATTAAATTATATCACCAACAGCCTTTTTGCAATGATTTTATTATATCATAATGACACTTTCAGAAAAAAAAAACATGTAGCAAACATCTTTTAAGCGTTATAATGTTAATGCAGAAAAAATGTTTTAAACATTTTGAGAAAAAGCATCAAATGTTCTGTAAACGTCATACAAATAAGTTTTTAAGATATTCTCAAACAAACATGTTTGCAATATTTTTATCACGTTTATTACAAACGTTATTAAATTATATCACCAAAAGCCTTTTTGCAATGATTTTATTATTTCATAATGACACTTTAAGAAAAAAAAAAAAGAAACATTTTTACAGCATCTTTTAAGCGTTATAGCGTTGATGCAGAAGAAATGTTTTAAACATGTCATTTAAACGTTTTGAGAAAAGCTTCAAAGGTTGTGTAAACGTCATTAAAATACGTTTTAAAAAAAAATCTCAAACAAACATCTTTTCAAAATATATTTTATCTGGTTCCTTAGAAACGTTATTAAAATATATTACCAACAGCCTTTTTGTAATGCCTTTAAAACATCATCATTACATTTTCAGGAAAAGAAAGAACAGTTTGTGCAACATCTTTTCAACATTATGGCTTTGATGCGAAAGAAATGTTTTAAACATATCATTTAAACATTTTGAGAAAAGCATCAAAGGTTGTGTAAACGTCATTTAAAGATGTTTTAAAAATATTCTCAAACAAACATCTTTTCAAAATATTTTTAACTTGTTCCTTGGGAACAATATTAAAACATATGACCAACAGCCTTTTGTAATGCCTTTAAAACATCATCATTACATTTTCAGAAAAACAGAGAAACATTTTTACAACATCTTTTAAACGTTAAAGGTTTGATGTAGAATAAATGTTATAAACATATCATTTAAACATTTTGAGCAGAGCATCAAACGTTGGGCATTAGTCATTAAAATGCGTTTTTAAGATATTCTAAAACAAACATCTTTGCAAAAAAAAAATCATCACGATCCTTAGAAGCGTTATTAAAATATATTACCAACAGCCTTTTTGTAACGCTTTTAAATCAACATAATAACATTTTCAGAAATACAAAGAAACATTTTTACAACATCTTTTAAACGTTATAACTTGGATGGAGAACAAATGTTCTAAACATTTGAGCAGAGCATGAAACGTTGCGCATAAGTCATTAAAATACGTTTTAAAGATATTCTTAAAAAAAATCATCTTCACTGAAAACATAAATTGGTCATTGGTGTTTATAAATTAGTAAAAACGACTAATTTATATTAGTCCAGTCTCATTGACGTAATTACCCCAGTCAAGACTAGTTTAGGTAAGTCATTTTGACCAATATAAACAAGTCATTTAACAAATGACTTGTTTACATTGGTCAAATATCTAACAAATGACATGTAGGCCTACAAATGACTTATTTATGGTCAGTGGCTAGGCCTAGCCTACGGCGCACGTAACAGTGATTCGCGGTCAAACCACACGGACACATGCCGACATGGTAAAAACAAAACGACATCGAATGCAACGCCCAAGAATTAGATCCATCTCAGGATATCGTTAAAAATGCTTTTAAAAACCAAGGTAAGTTTATGTCATATTCTATCTTTAACGCGAATCCCGAACATGGAAGAAATTGTGATGTTAAATTATTATGGTAGCCCCACTGCTCAATTCCACGTTAGTTGTATGCTTATATCATTTCATTTGTAGTTGTAGAACACGCTCTATACTCGTAGGGTGTGCTGAATGATTATAGTTATGATATGATGATCGATAATTAGAATCATTGAATATATTTATGTAAAGAATCAAAGGAAAGAGTTCCTCTTGCGACAGCCACTCAAAAAAAAAAAAAAAAAAAAAAAAAAAAAAAAAAAAAAAAAAAAAAAATCGATTACAACACACCTGTGCGCACGCGTGTCTATAATTTATCGGACGTTCACCTTTTGCTATTCAAAATTGATTAAAAAATAAAACAATCCTCGGCAGTGTGCATGCCGTCTCGTTGGTGAAGTGGTGTGAGAGTAAGACAGTGACGCTGATGACTCAGGTTCGACTTCCGCTATTCCTCTTGTGTTTTTTGACTAAATAAACTGCAAGTTGTATTTTGTTGTTATTTTTTATTATTAAAATATCATTTTTTTTTTTAAATATAACCCTAACCATAACCTTAACCCTAGTCTATGTTTAAAATATTATTATAAAACATTTCCACATGGTATATTTTTCAATTTGGTAGCTGTCGCAAAAGGAACTCTTGCCGAATCGAATTTTAATTTGTAAAAAGATGAGGTGGTGCAGCCCCCCCCCCCTCCAAAAAAAAAAGAAAAAAAGAAAGAAAAGAAACAAAAAAAAAAAAAGAAAGAAAGAAAGAAAAAAAAAGTGAAATAAATAAAAACATTTTTTATTTAACATTTATTTTTCATTAATTTTCCATGCAGAATGCCAGACACCTCCATGGTATCTACAACATCTCTATCACACACAACATAGCACAGCAAAAGTGTCAGCCACAGATGAAGCTTCGCAAACAGGAGTATCACTCAACCACTTTGCATCTATCCTACGAAGACAGACAGCTTACAGACCCATCGGATTTTTCGCGCTCCAGATTCATAGAATGTGTTTCTTCGTCAGACGATTCCTGCTTCTTTTATACCGGTAAGTTGTATTTATGATTGTTCACCTATTTTGCAATAATGTACGATCATGAGCAATGTATACACGTACATAACAATATTTCCTATTATTTTAATTTATAACATGATATTTATTCCCCTTTTACTTGATTGAAGGTGATCATGCTGAGCTATTTGTTCAACTTTCTGAAAGAGAAGGCATCAAAATGAGGTACTGGAATGGATTCAAAACACCGAAATCTTCTCCACCTAGATCTGAGGTATTTTCACGTCATGTTCTATTATGTACTTGAATCTGTACATGAAAATCGTTTTTGAATAACAATCTCACCTTTAAGAGGGAGTGTATTTTAGATATTGGACTAAATGGTTTATTTCGCCAGTTCAATGCCAACATTTCTTTAATTAGAGCTTTGCAATTTTATTGTCATTGCAAGGTATTTTTTTTTTATTGTTTCACATATTTAATTGCAATTTACTTATATATTAGCTTATAGTACATTATGTCTCATATTTGTATGTTTGGAATTAAGACACCTTTCCAATATGGTATGGTCATGTCTACTTGAAAGAGACTCAACAACTGCTTGAATGACTTTTTTAAACACTATTTGTACCATTTTAAACTTTTTGTATGACTTTTTAAGTTATGATAGTTATGTTATAATTGTTACACTGAATTCACCTGGCTGGATAATGGGTTAGAGCGGTCCGCAGACTGTAGTTATTTAGTTAACTTTGCCCAAGGCCTGGCAGCCCAGCCAAGTGAAAACAGTGTCTTAATATTTGTTGTGTTCTTTAATAATATGTTTTTATATGGAATCAACTTTATTTATATTGTACCGGTATGTCATCTTTCGGCCGAATAGAATAATAATAATAATAATAATAATAATAATAATAATAATAATAATAATAATAATAATAATAATAATAATAATAATAATAATAATAATAATATAAATAATAAAAATAATAATAGTAGTAATAACTAATTTGAATGACTATTTTAATAATTTAGTAAATTTGGAAATCAAATGAATTCATGTAAGGAATGAAGATCATGATGAGAGACAAATATTTCAATTATTATATAGCTGCCCTTCCAGGGATTTTATAATGCCTGTCTAATAATTCTTTTTATTTAAATGGCCTTATTTTTCAGGAACATCGTTCAAGGATATTGACTGTGTATGAAGAATTCATTATGACATTTTCCGTCTTCGACGTGGTTTTACAAATCGTGGACTGGCAGATACATTTGGAATTGGAACATTTTGAAATTTTCTGGACCTTAAACTGCGACCACTTCTCATCAATTGGCCAACAAAGGAACAAGTTAGGGCAAGTCTTCCGAAGAGTATTAGAGATTTCAAGAACATTAGAACAATTACAGAGTGTACTGAAATATTTAACCCCATCAACGCCTTGTTCTCAAAAAATAACTTGGTCATCTTATAAACATCACAATACTCCCAAGCTCTTAGTTGCAACATTTCCAAGGGATACTTTCATTTTTCTCTCTCAGCTGTGGAGGTAGTGTATCAGATTAAAAGATCACACAAGAATCTGGTTGCTTGAACCACATTGAACATGGAGATGGCGTCATGGCTGATCGTTGTTTTCTCATAAGAGACCTCCGAGCAAAAAGGGGGAGCAACACTAAAACATACCACCATTTGTACATTGGAAGCAACTCAACACACACGCCACAGTCAAGACAAGTCGCATTGAATCAGCAAGGATTCACGTTGATCGTGCTATCGGACGATTTAAGACTTTCTCAGAGTATTGAATGGAGTTTTACCTTTGTTGAGCTGGGGGAATATTTGCTATTTGTTATTGCTGAAATTTCCAAGACAAGCTGAACTTCAGATACATGCTATTCCTGCATTTATTATTATTATTATTATTATTATTATTTTTTTTTTTATTTTTTTTTTTTTTGGGGGGGGGGTTCTATTCTGCATAATGTTCTTGTATTCAAACCTTTACATTACACTGTACCACGTATTTTACCTTGTTTGAATGTATTGCATGCAGTGATTCAAAGCAATGAGTATACATAATTATTACATTATTTGAAGTGAAGGTGATGATTGGGAATTTCTTCATTGACACCAATATTTTCGAATTCACATTTATGCGTTTTTAATTTTTTTTTTTTTTTTACATAAATTTGTATTAGACTTTTCCATTCTTCTCCATCCTGGTCTCTCTCTCTCTCTCCCTCTGTTCTTCCCTCTTGTTCTCCTTTCATTTTTACTCTTACTATGTGTCTTCCTCACCCTCTCACTCTCTTCCTCCTATGCTATTTAAGTGTATTGGCCTCATAATTTTGCCTTTTAGTACAGTAATAACACTATGATGTCTTGGCAGGCTATTTACTAGGTAATCCTCATTACAACAATTCAGAGTATCTGCTATCGTGATAATGTTAACTATTATGCTATATATTTTTATAAATGATGTTGTACTATGTAAAAATTAAATTTTGTAAATATGTTTTATCGAGTTAAAAATATAGACCATTACTATTGTTATTATTATTATTATAATTATTATTATTATTTTCATTATTATTATTATTATTATTATTATTATTATTATTATTATTATTATTATGTATAGCCCGATTATGTTGAAATAGATCTGTTTTAAATCAAGAAGAGATTTAGTTGCTTCATTTCTTTTGTTTTTACATAAAATATGGCCTTAAAATGATGACCAGCTAAAATAAGTCATTTGACTTATATTTGGCTTTGTCTGACTAATTAATTCTAGTCATCTGACTAAATTCAAAAGTGTCTGAAATGACTCAACTTTAGTCATTTGACTAATTAATTCTAGTCATCTGACTAAATCCAAAAGTGTCTGAAATGACTAAACTTTAGTCATTTGACTAATTAATTCTAGTCATCTGACTAGTCATCCAAAAGTGTCTGGAATGACTAAACGTTAGTCATCTGACTAATTTATTCTAGTCATTTCAGACATAGGGCAGGAATAATTTTCATTAGTCAAAATGACTAATTTATGTTTACAGTGTTTGCAAAATGTTTTTATAAATTTCCTTAAAACCTTATTAAAATTTATCACCAGCAGCCTTTTTGTAACGCTAAAACATAATAATAAAATTTTTTGAAAAAACGAAGAAACATTTTTACGTAAACTTTCTTAAAATATGTGGCTATAACGTCTTTTTCTTGTGATGATATCATAATAAAATTTTGAGAAAAGCAAATCAACATATATACATCATCTTTTAAATGTTATATAGGCCTACCTCAGTTATTTAAATAAAATATTTTAAACATATCCTTAAGATATTTTGAGCGGGCCATCAATTGCCTACAAGTGTTTGTCTTTGTGTGTTTTATAATTTTTATTTTTATGGGGGGGGGGGTAAATATCGGTTTTTAATTGATCTGTGTGTATGCTTGTTTGTTTGTTTTACTTAGGGCCTAGTTTATCTAATTTTATTAATTATAATTTTATTTTAAGTAATGATTAATCTCTTGATGTAGCCACCAATTTTACCATATTTAAAATTTACCTTAGGATTTATTTATAAGCCTATACCCCCCCCCCTTTGAAGGTGGGGGGGGGGTCTGTTAACTGAATTAAATCTGCTCAAGTTGTATTAGCCAACCAGTAAAGAGTACCGCATAATTTGAATTGCATCCCGCCGCGCCGCCCGTAGTACGTTGTTTCCGCTCGCATATCTCGCAAGACGATGTTTTTTCTTTCTTCTGAAATCGCAATTCATAGCTGATCACGGGTATTTCTGAAGCTTGTCTAGCTCTAAAAATCTGATCTCATAGTAAATCGTCCTTCACAGTGTATATTTCGCATCACCCTTGGACAATTACGGTACATAAAGGTAAGAAATCATAACTTTAATACTAGTTCCGGTAAAAGTATCGCATTTTTTATGTAGAAATGTCCTGTTTGACTTAATAAACCTATTTGAGTGTGTGTGCCCACATATACCCGGTCGTTGTATGTCCGGACGGGTTGTTTGTCCGGACAAAACGCCAATTTTTATTTAGACTCTAAAGAGAATGTCACTGCGGCAGCCCGTACACACGGTAGGCCTGCGGGCTGCGAGTTTACTAGCACGAAAACATGACTCAATGAGTTGACTTCGCTTTTCCGGACTAACGTTTCAAATTTATGGAATAACAGGTTGACAAAACGATTTTATTTTAGACTAGTTCATCCTACTAGACTAGACTAGGGCTGCGAGTTTACTAGCATGAAAACATGACTCAATGAGTTGACTTCGCTTTTCCGGACTACCGTTTCAAATTTATGGAATAACAGGTTGACAAAACGATTTTATTTTAGACTAGTTTATCCTACTGGACTGATGACTATCCTCGTTCTTCATGATGATTATAAAGCAAAAAAATAGCAGCAGAATGGCTGAGTCAAAAATCACGGTGGTTAGTTTGCAACACGACATCGGCAGCAGCTATATGATTTACACGCTAGTATTGTGACGGAGATCGGACGAGACTCTGAAATGGACTGGAAAATTCAAGATTTCTTTAATCAAGTGCATACAAGTTTATATCTCTGATTCGCGTGTATTCTGTTAATGCAGGTGTCACATGCGCCGTGTTTGCCCACCGTTCGCCACCGTTCTGGTCAAATTTGTGCACACGGCGGCAAACGGTGAGCCACACGGTGAAGCGGTTGGAGCCCGTCCAACATGTTCATAGGAGCTCGCTGGGCACCCGTTCCCGAGAGGATTTTTAAGAATGGCCGAACTCTTGGCGGGTTCTTTCCGGGTGATGAACGGGTATTTCAGAACGGTCTTAAACCGGACCAGTCGTTGAAAGGGCGGTAAAACGACTGAATGAGGACGCCGCACCCGTTTCATGCCCGTTTGCAGAACGGAGATGGACCGTGGTGAGGTCGGGCAACATGAATCGATTACCCCCTTTCCTTTTCAGCATAAAGTACGCCCCCTTGTGGCTAAACTTGCCAACTCCTAGTGCATGAAAACTATACGTGAAAACTACGTTGTTTTTTTTTTTAAGTCGGTTGTCCCCTTGATTGTTTACCAACAAGAGCAATCAATAACTGAATGAATTTGAGTTAAAATATAATGCCTAAAGTAATATTTTACAAAACAAAAGTATCATATACCATGAGGAATAAATCATATGACATAAACAGGGAGATGATTATCAACTTTTTTTTTTTGGGGGGGGGTGTGGTTTACTCGGAAATTTTAGTTTTATAGGGGTCCATATTTTGTCGCAATTGTTAAGCCTCTGTTTCTGTTTTCGTATCATTTCATTTCTAATTTTATTATTTACATTTTATATGGATTTTATGCAATGTCGAAGTGGTCGTACCTATTAAATTATTCTAAATAAAAGTTCTAAAAAGGTGGGAAAACCTCAAAGGTTTTTGTTTTTCCACAAAGTTTCTGCATTTTGAAATAATATTATTTTGTATGTCTTGATTATAGTTATTGATAGGGGGTCTGCGTGTTGGTCTTTGGGCGTCCGATATCCCCTTCATTATTTAACCCTTCCGCTGCGGGGCGGTATTTGCGAATTCACTCCCCTGTGACGGAGCCATTTCTCAGCTTGGATAGTTCGGCCGAAATTTTGGGGTAGTTTCAGTTCAAAAAGCTTTTATCTCTGTTTTAATTGTGAATCATAAAAAAGTTTGAACACAAAACTTGTAAAGCTAAGTCTCTTCTTTAACTTGCTGAAATATGGTCTACAATCGTGGAGAATAAAGGTGGACATTTTGAAAATGAAAATGTAACCTCTTTTACGGCTTTTCGATATGTTGACTTTCCTATTATGTTTGTGTACAAACAGCTATTATTGATCCGCACGAACGACCAGCACACACGGCTTGACACTGGCAATTGTATGAACTTCCGGCTATTCGTCTCCCAAACACAATGCGTCGTCTGCTAAGTTTGTAAAGAAACTCTCAGGCCCGTATTCTGTTGCGGTGTTTAGAGTTGTGCTGTCGCACGAAAATAGTAAGGGTAATGAGACGAGAATGCAACGCTGATTTGCACGCTTCTCTATGAAGCGTCAGTGAAGCGTGCGTCCTATCGTACGAAAGTAGATTCAGATGACGTCATTCGGGATCATTTATGTACACACATTTCTAAAGAATTCTAAACTAGGGGTATAGGTGGTTTAGAATTTGATATGGCTTTGCGGTTTTATGTCGGAGGAAGCTAATTTATCTATTTTCTCGTTAACTTGAAGTTAAATGTTGTTAAAACTTTGTTTAATAATGAGGTGCATTATAGAACTCTCCACATCGATTAGATTAATTGCATGTTAATCATCAAAAATGACATTTTCCGACACGATTGAAATATTAGTTTGACCTGACATTTTGAGAAAGGACAACTGACGCAAAAACCAACAATAAACTAATGGTGGCAAGTCACTTATCATTACACTGGAAAAACGGATTTGGAACTAGTTTGATACTAATTTGAGAATGGTTTGAAATTGTTTAGGATGTTTTTTGTCGCAGACGTCTCAGAGACGTCTCCGAGATATTCCCACGACCAAGCGCGGCGCATTTCATGTCACGACGGGGAGGCGGGGGGGGGGGGGACAGAAACACCCAAAAGTGAAAAAATAATACACTCAAAATTTGCATACTTCACACATTATGCAGAAAACTAATGAAAATGATTGCGAGCGCGAACGCGAGCCGAAAATTCTGCTTATAATAACTTTAGCATTGTATTTGACATACATTTTACCTCAGTCTTTATTAGCTTCACACAAGCTAATCACTACATAAAAATTGTTCATTTTTAAAAATCGAAGGGGACGATCCCCTTAAAAAATCGAGGGAGGGGGACACGTCCACCCCCCCCCCCGTCTCCCGGGATCGCCGCGAATGCTCGCGACAGAAAAAAAATATATTTATATCGGAGACGTCCTGGGGAGCATTTCAGCAAATGACTTGTCGGACGTTTTATCCGACAAGCTGTTATAAGCTACTGAAATGCTTGCATCTGATTGCTGAGAGCAATTTGTCGGATAAAATGTCCGACATGTCCTTTGATGAAATGCTCCCTGGAGTATCCAAGTCGCGGGGACAAAGTGAGATACCCTTTATGGTGGTATCTCAAGGTATTGCCATGAGACTGATTTGAGACTGATTTGGGACGGGTTTGATACGGTTTGATTTTTGTCGGGGAAAGATCTAAAAGTAGTCGCACAGACGTCTCATGAATCTCCGCGATATCTCATGAGTCGAGGGAAAAAAGAACATTCTTACGAATCTGTGTGGTTTTTTTTCTGTCGTGGATCGTCTCTGATGATACATAAAACAATTATCGGAGACGTCTCCGAGTGTTCGAGTCTCAGAGACATCTGCGCGACGTCAGATACCACCTAACGTCCATAATTTCTACAGAGGAGAAAAACACCATTATCATTTCAACTGAAAATGTAAACTAATGTTTTCTTTCAAGACTACTGAATTATTAATGGCACTTGACATAAAATAGGCCCACTCGATTTCCTTTTTTGCATATATTAGTGTGTTGCTATGTGAGACAAGAAACGTGTTTTGTCAGTGATAGCAACAACAGTTATGCAAATTGGATTCAAAATACTAAACGAGTAGTTCATTCAGGCAATTGTTCCGCCCTGAATCTGAAACCTTTCCGTTGTCATTGTCGCATGTCAGCCATAACCTGGAACCGCTAAGCTTCTCAAAGAAAAGATAATCCGTGCTTTGATAATATATCTTGTTAAGCATGGATTACATTTTTCATCACAATAAAGAATTTCCCGCTCCATTTCAATATAGCGAGCATACATACATACAACATGTACAAAAAATACACACAAAAGAATGGAAACAAATTCCACCATTCTTCAAAGGTCCATATTATTATAATTATTTGATAGATGTAGGGATTTCGACGCCGAGTGGATATTGTTAATGGACATTGACGTTTTATTGTTTATGTTGGCTCTGTAAAGAGTTGAATATTAAATAGTGGAAAATTTACATTTCACCCCTTCCCATTATTACAACTTTTGCCCCTCCCAAATAAGAAAAAAAAAAAGAAGAAAAACAAACTATCAAAATAGTAATAGAAGATTGGTGCGCATGCACCTAACGTGAGACTTTTGCGCATGCATGTAGCGTGATACGAATCAACTTCAACGTTTCATTGCTTTTGGCCAAATATGAACACTTCACATTTGTGAAAGAAAAAATCGTGGAGCTATTTAGGAGATTAATTCAAAAGAATAAAACTCCTTTCCACCTCCCTGGTTATTGTTCCCTTCCCAGGCCACTGAATTGTTAATGAATAAGACGTGATATTTAAAAATGCATGACAAGCGACAATGCACAACACTCGGCAGTCAAAGGATAAAGCGGCTTCAAACAATGATTGTTGCGTCATTATTTCAATGGATTTCGTTTTATCTTGTGCATTCAGTGCACGAGAAACTTCCAGCTGTACGGAAGTTGTACACGTTTGGGAGGTTTTTTTTCGTGCTGGGAGTTTTTTCTCGTACGTGCTAATGTTCCGATTCTATTGTCAATTGCCGTACAACTCTAAACCACGTAACAGAATACGGGCCTCAGAGTAGCAGGAGTTCTATAGTATGTTATATAACCCGTCCCTTTGTCATGCTAGTCATTCTTTGAATAGAGGTAATTCAAAAAGGGTGATGTTAGTATGATTGCACTCCAATAATCCATACATATCCTGCTGTGTACTATTCAAGCCTGAATTACTGTTACTATATCGTGTTAAAACACGTTTTAAATGGGACAAAAAAAAAATAAAACAAAAATGTTGTATCAAGAATCCATATCTCTCTTGTTCTATCTATCTCTCTCCTCTTCTCTTTATCTGTCTTCTCCCATACTCTCTGCTTCTGCCCCTCTATGGGCATCATATAAACATAATAACACATGTGTTTAGTATAGGATGAATGACCATACTCGCATTATTTTCGTAGTGTACTGAACTTCATGGAATCACTATTTTTACTGAGCTCAGTTATAGAAAAGTCTGATATTTACGGTAATTCGCAATGAATAAGTTCATAAAAATTATAAACAGAAAAACATGGGAAAAATGTCTTCAAAAGAAAAATAAGGTCAAGATTGGGAGGAAGAAAAGTGAAGACGGAAGAAAACTTAGTAAAACTGATGTATATAAATTGGAGTCAAACACCCATCCCCCTCGCCCCCTAAAAAATTACATTGGCTACATATTCACACATCTGAACAAAAATATTTGTATGTATGGATATTTCTTGCCACCTAAAAAAAAAAAAAACCAGCGACATAATACACAAGATATATAATATATTATTTTGCTTTCTTAACCATATCTCCTTCTGAACGCTATTTGTAATACAATAAAAAGCTTGAAGTTGACAAAAAAGCTAGCCTAGAAAAATATCGACTTCAAACACCAAGAGGAGAAAAAAGGGAAAAGAGAATAAGATGTTGTTAGAGAGAGAGAGAGAGAGAGAGAGGAGGGGGGGGGGATGGGGGCTAAAATAGGAAAATTAAATGAAAAATGAAAATCAGTGGCCCCTGCATCTTCCCGTTTGCTGATATATTCAATAATTTTAGGACAATGAATTAATGACATATTTCTATAAAGACATATCAAAATAACAGAAATTGATGGATGCAATCCTTTCTCTCTATCTCCCTTTATTCTTCATCCTACCAGGAAACACGCAATTTTACTTTTGTCATCTCTTTCTCTTTCTATATCTCTCTCTCTCTCTCTCTCTCTCCGTGAAAACACCCTTATGGAACCCTTGCGCGATAAAAACTACAGAAACAACAACATACATTAAAAAAAAAATGAAAACGAAAAAAGAAGAAAAAGACACGGAGAGGAGAAACTTGGTGTTTACTGAAAAAAAAGTGATCGATCTAGAAAGATTGGCATGGGACATCACAATCGGCCATATCCTCACAGTTTGATACATGTACATTTTATTATTGAAACATAATAATATTGTATGTACAGTATAAAGGTTTTACTTTTTATCAATATTTGTTTTAATACTTTTTTATTATTGGCACACATGTATTTGTAGATCGAAAAGGTCGAGAAAAATATTAGGGAAGAATTTAATATTACATGAAATTATGTGTCAAGTTATCTGCCTGTATTACAATTTTCAAAGCCCCTTCATCAGTAGACTTTGGGCTAAGTTGACGGTGGTAACTTTGTGGGATAATCACAAGCAAAACTATCACTAATTAACAGCTTGTGATACCAGGATGTTGGGTGCCATGACTACGCCTTGGAGATGCCTTGGAGACACAATAGTGAGAAGGTATACTCCGGGCTCCGCAAAGAATAGTTATTGATTATCGGGATGGAGACAATAGACATAATATGGACTACCCTGTAATGTTCATACCCTTTTTGTTACCATCTCCTATGAAAGCAGATCTACTTCTTTTTACATGTAAGCTTTGTATCATCAAGCACATAGTCTCATATAATAGGCCTACATAGTATCCTTACATGCTTAGATAAACATTCTAAAATGGGTTCAAATAAACTTTTACAGGTTTTTTCAAGAAAATAATTATATCACTTTCGCTTTTATACTATTTCATGTCCGTCTTTCCAATGTGTAATTCACTCTACGACCCTGCCCCTTTTCTTCTCTCTCTTTCTCTCTCTCCCCTCCCCCCTAAAATAATAAAAAGAACGCTCGACCCGATGGTATCACGCAAAGGATTGTGGGATAACTGGCGCGCGCGTATGGCTGTACGAGTCCGCTTCTATCACCCGTTTGTATGTACACAAGGATCGTTTGCGAAAAAGCAGACAAGAAGAGTGGTTGTTACAATATCACAATTTACTTGGAAATTTCAAATTGAAAGAGTATGATTTTTTAACAGTATAGTAATAGTTGGTGTTCTTTATTTCAGTACATTTTTACTTCTTATTCTTTCTAAATAGCGGGTAAATATTGCTCTGAAAATAAACTATTTTGTGGGCCATATATGGGCCTGCCGTCTCAGCGAGTTACCTCTCAGTGGGCCATATCTGGGCCTGCCGCAGTGGAAGGGTTAAACAACAACCATGGGGTAGGAGTCGTTCCACAAGGGTCACTCCATCCATTCATATACATGTATATTATTATTAATTCATTCTGGGGGAGGGGCGGGCGATAAGGGGGGGGGGGCAAATGCCCCTTATTCTCAATTTTAGGCACTATATTTACCTAAATTTTCTGTCGGGAAATGCCTGGTTAAGTCTCATTTTGTATTTTCAATTCTTTGTAGGCTTCCTTGAAAAGTGGTTAAATTTTGGTCATTACCATAAATATACACCCTATTGAAATTAAATTAATAACTTGAATTATTTACAATCTATGGCAAACAAAATTCGTATTTTGGGGGGCAATCTTAAAAGCGGTTTCTCAGATATAAAATACAATGTCATTTGCATGTATTTTTATTAGTAAAAATATTATATTAAGATATTATCTTGTATAGTTCTGATTAATTTATTTATTCACAATAAAATCACTTAAAGGGGTCGTGTGTAATTCAATGAAAATAAAAAATAAACAAAAAACTAATCTATGGATCATACAAAAATATCAAAAAAGCAAAATTATGAATGATGTAGACATTTTTTTCTTGATGCGATTCTATAGAGGGTTATAGTTTGGCTAAAAGAATATTGCAATGAAATGATTATGACAAAATACTAGACAATTCATAGCATAATGATTAAAATATAATTAAAAAATTATAATTAAAAAATAATTAAACAAAAAATAATTAATTACAAAATAATAATAAAGTACTTTAATGATGATAACAATATTTTATTTGATATAACAAGATTTAAATATTTCAAAAGCATGGGGTAATTTTCGCGGAGAAATTAAAATAATATTCGATAAGACTAATACAATTTCTTTTTAATGAAACGCGGGTATAAAGTATACATGTAATTTGGTCAAACGTTTTAGACCAAACTATACTGGAGCTTATTAGGAAAGTAGTCTAATGTTTATTTGCAAAAATTGTTATAATGAAACTTTAGAAACTAAGGTCAAACAAAACAAAACAAACATGAAAAAAATAATTGAAATTACTTTAGATTAAATGTCCATAAAAGGACCAGATTTTAAATTCTTCTCCCCGACCATGACAATAAAAGTACTTCAGATTATAACGTATCTTTTGAAAGCTGCAATATCATACCTCTCTGAGCTTGTGAAGAGAGCGTTGAGATTGAGAGCTTCAAAAACAAAGGGCGGATTGAAAACACCATATACGTGATTTGAAGACACCATAAGGGTAGATCCACCAGTCCAGTCTAACACCGTGCATGAACGCTTTGTGGACGGGTATGGAGCGTTTGTTCCGTCCTCACACCATCCGCATACCGTCATCACAACGCCATTATACCGCCCTTACACCGGGTCTCCATCGACCGGTGGCTGCGATTCGTGGCCGGCGAAAATTTTGAGCATGCCCGGGCATGCTCAAAACATTCGCCGGGCATGAATCGAAGACAAAATCACGTGAACGTTTTTGACGGGTCATCACCGACCCACCGTGTACCATCTCCGGGTATCCTCCGTGTCCCGCCGTTGGCATCAACCTGTTTTGCACGGTCGCGAAAGGTGGAAAACGGTGAGTCACCCGGCGAAGAAAACAATTTTCTTTTTCTTGTAAGCGAGCGGTAAGGCCTAAGGGCAAACGATAATCGCACGGACAAAAATGAAAGCATGGACTACATATGAGGACGATCAGCGCGGTACCAGGCTGGCTAGGACCTGGTACAGACCCGTTATAGAACGATACAGACTCGGTGCAAATGAAAAATGAAAAATGCTATGTGGCCGGTGCCGTTCTATTGCCGTGCTGCAAATTTTAATTTTTTGGTGAACGGCGAAGACCCGTTCATTTTACTCGGTGCATGTGACACTACCATTAGGTAAGTGGCATTACATAAATCATATTTTTGCGATCTTTTACCCATTCTTAGTGGTATTTTGAACCATTCCAAATCAAACTTTAAAAATTTAGAGGGGTTTCCCTCAGGTCGCTGGCAGCGTCCCGGAGCTAGAGAGAATGTAGTAAAGCCATAGTACTGGTCTGAGGAGGAGGAAGAAGAAGACAAAGAAAAAGGAGAAGTAAGGACAGCTTCCTAAGACACAAGAGAGAGAGGATAACTAGAGAAAAATGTATAGATCTAGATCTATCTATGTTCATTAAACGTTTAGCCTGTGACAACGGTATGATGATGATATTATGCAGAACATTGGATTCGTAATTGCTCTGTCATCTTCCTATACCTTTCTCAAGACAGAGAGCTACCATTGTGCTTACTGCCAGTTATTGGCTTGAAAACATGAGGTGTCTTCGTTTTTTTCCAGGCTAGAATGTCAATAGTATGGAATGAAAGATTGACAAAACTACTTTATTTATTAGTTTATGTACTTAAAATACTAGAAGGATGACTATCCTCGTTTTTCATGATGATCATAAAGCAAAAAAATTGCGTCACAAATGCTGTTTCAGTGTAGTTAAACGAGTCACATTCGCGGTGTTAAGTTTGCTACACGCATGCGCAATATCGGCAGCAGCAATATGCTCTACACGCTAGTATTTTGATGGAGATCGGATGAGACACTGAAATGGACTGGAAAATACAAGATTTCTTCAAGTGCACAACATTTTTAGGAATATCTAATTGCGTCTAGTTTGTGTAGGTAAGTGGCATTACATAAATTATATATGTATTTTTTAAACTATATTTTACCCATACTTAGTGGTATTATTAATCATTCCAAATTGAACTTTAAACATTTTTGTGGCAGCATCCCGGGGCTACCATTGTGCGAGCTGTTGAAACTGTAGTGCCGTGATTCTCTTTTAAATTTCCCCAAATTTCAAAGGAAAAACTTACAGAAACCCCCAAAACCCAAAGTTAACAAGACAGTTGGGCATCAAGGACGAGAAACAGATCTAAAGAAAATCTACTTTCAAATGCGGTAAGTAGAATAACTTTCATAATCTTATAGATCTATAATATGATCACCAAAAAACACACTCTGCAGTGTACATTGCAGTTTGAACAGCTCATGCAAAGGTAGCTCTCTCTCCTCAGAGGGGATTACGATAAGGACAGAGCAGCCTCGGTCTATGAATTGCCGTGCTACATTCTACATGGCGTTATTCGTAATCCCTACATGGTAGTCTTATCCGTAATCAATTTTGAATTGACCATGCATAAGTGTAGGTAGTAATTCCGCTGACTTCGGGCCTGGCCCTTGATCGCGATTGCTTATGCATGCCCATAATTATCAGCAATAACAGTCGTGACGAATCGGAAAAGTTTTGGAATTAGGAAACATACTGGAAACTAGCAAATTTCTTCGAAATCATGCATTGTTTAGAAAAGTGCTTAAAATGCAGCTCTTTTGGTAGTCTAGGTGACATCGTGTAATGACTTAGACTAATGCCATTTTTCCCCCTTTCTTTTGGTAATTTTTAATATCATGAATTATGACCACAATTTTATTTTAATTTTCCCCTCAGGATGCTGCCATTTTGAGGCAGCCGTACAAGCTTTCGGTATCCTTACTCAGCCCTGTCGCATCAGACACAACACACACAAACAACATTCGGTTTAAGTCATAGATCAAATCGCATCCTGGTATCAGCATTTCCTGATGAATCGTCTGAACATCAGGATAAGCTCTCAGTTACTTCTCCAGGGCCTGCATCTGTACTGCAACAACAACAACATGTGTTCCTCGAGGCCCAGGCAAGCAAAAAATAAATAATTACATGTAGGGCCATTCCACGGTGGGGAGGACATTTGTTGAATTCTTCTTTTTGCTTTAACTCAATTACAGGTTGTATTTTGGGCTTTAAACTTTACTGAAATTTAGTATTACATTAGGGCACACAAATTCATGTTGATCTTTCCTTCAAATTGCATTTCCTTGTAAGAGAATCCAAACTATACATACCGGTAGATAGAAGCACATGGGACTCATGCCAATTTTAAAAGTTGTTTAGACTTTTTCAGAGAACTATGATTTCTTTTGCAATTTTTCCAACTCGATAATCTTTTGAATATTAAGTAACACCTAAAGTAATTATAATTCAATCTGACGTCACAGAAAAGGTATGAACATTTTACCGACATAATCGCTCCATGTATTTTATCTGTTCTTTTTTTCTCCACTTTGATGTATTTGATAGGGTGTGAATATACTCATATGTCAGCATGGTGTAGTTTGACAACAATTAACTTTAAATGACATTCATCCTGATTTTGATCATGTTCTTTTTTTTTTGCATAATAACGCGAGTTACCGAAGTTCAACAACCCGAGAATCTGAACAAGCGTGACCAATGTTTTTTTTTTTTTTTTTTTTTTTTTTTTTTTTTTTTTTTTTTTTTTTGACCTATCACTTATCTAATGCAATGGGTGTTAAAGGGATTTGGTAATTTTCAAAAACATTTTTCAAAAATAACATAAACTTATATTGCTCCAAGAGTAAAAACAAACTACTGAAAGTTTCAGATCAAATGGAAGTCATTTACTACCTTAAAACAGTGTTACTGACAATGCCAAGCATACAGCCGAACACCAGTATCCTCTGCTGCTACCTCAGTAGGCCGCTAGGGACGGGGACTATACAGCAGGAAATGGGTGTATGTTGTGCCATGTGGTAAAGCACATGGTTTTATAAACCATCCGGGGTTGGTTTATAAAATTTGAGTATGAAATCATTGATATCTCAAAAGTAAAGCAAGCAATTAGCTTGCAATTTTGAAGAGATACCAGACTGACAGTGTTTATAATTATGTTGGCAAAAAAGTCTTTCAAAATCAATAAAAAGTATTTTTCAATTTCGTTCATTTCATTCAGATCTAGAACCACCATTGAAATTCAGTGTATGGGACTACATGATTATAAAAAGAAAATCACTAAAATTCAAATTACACAAGATTTTTTTTTTATATTTTTCATTAAACTTTCACTAAATGGAGAAGGGTGGATACATTTTTGTATTTAAGGGGCAATAATGACATTTAATTCATGACACAGGGGTGAAATAACCCAAAAAGTCACACCGAAAATACTGCGACTAACGGGCAATTTTCGATCCTTTAAGAATACTTTACATTGTTTACCAAATCTGAATAGCTGTCTTTAGACTTAGATATGTTGGTTAGGTGGTGCAAGGCATTAGACTGGCAAAACTATTATGATTTGAGCAAAATATTTTTTTTTGTAAAACAAGTTGATTTTTTTTTCCATGTCCATTTTTTGTAACGCGACTAACCGATTTTTACTCTGTTGTGACATTTATTATATTTCCTTTTTTAAGCTATGGTTCTCAGACAGGTTTAAATCAAAGTATAAACTTTAAAGAAAGACTATATCTTTTAAGTCTGGTGCCATCAAGTAACAAAATTGGCACCTAAAAGTGTAAAGAGACTAACCGTGGAATTTCCCATATGGTGTAAAAAGTTACTTGTAAATCCTAGCAGTTTGAAAGGTAGAGGGCTTTAATCTTGAAAGGTACTGGTTATTTGAAACGCGAGTTACCATGGAATGGCCCATAATATACATGTAGGCTTATATAATTGGATTATATTTCTGAATTGCTAAATGATGACGTGATTGTATAATTTTTGTAAATGAAGTTAAAGTTAAAAGTTATGTAAGCCACACATGTGGTATTTATTTAAAACGAAACAACAATATGGGTGGTGCATAAGACTGAGTTTACATTAAAGAATATGATATTACTTCGCTGAATAGTTTGCAGGCATGGTGATCTACTTTGTCTTTTGGTGGCAATGACATGGACCCTTACATGTACTTCGGACAAAGAAATTTTGGCTTTGGTCCTACTAGGCAAGACTGAGGAGGCTTATATGTTACAATGCATTATAAGGGGGTTCAGAAATCATGAATGTTCACACAAATTACAGCTGTGGGACGCAGTAAAAATTGCAACAAGCGCCACTTTCTCTACATGGTAAAAAACTGTTTCAAATAGTGCTCTTGTATGTGACCCGGTATTTTGAAATCCTAGTAGTACATACATGTATACTCCTATACTAACTCAACCTAATACGAAGCTAAATATCAATAAAAGTTGTTTTTGTAGTGTTTCTAATATTTTTTATATTTTATATTTAATTTTTATTGTGCACATGTAAAATGTTACATGTATTCATTGGGGGAAAATAGAAAGGGATCTCAAAGATATATTAATATTACAAATGATGCTTTTTACCATTCTCAGACAATTGTGTCATTCTGTTGCTGAAATTAACCAAGGTCTGTCAAATTTCGAATACTTTGTAGATATTAGATTACAAATGATGCTTTTCACCATTTTTCAGACAGTCGTGTCATTCTGTTGCTGTTTTGATTCTTATCTTTTATATTTTTCTTCAGGTGGTTACTTTCAACAATAACAAGTAGCGACAGCGTTAACTCATCAATGCCAGATGTCGAAGCATACATCAATTTCGTGGATCATCATGCAACTCCAAAAGCATCTCAACGAGATACGCTCAGAAACAGCTCACGATCCCGTACTACAAGCTATCCAATCATATCGCAGTGGAAAATCTGAGAATCTCAAAGGCTCTCAAAGGCCAAGCTACATGTATGTGGAATGTATGTAGTGAAATCACAATCATTTGAGATTATTGTGTTGAGTGGAAAGTGTATCGTTATACCAGCAACCCTTTATTCGCGCATCATTGATATCACACAAGAGTCTTCCCGGAATAACACATACAAATGCATTGCCCTGCTCGAAAGGTTTTGTTACAATCGTTTGATGATAACTTGGAATCGCTTGTAAATTTTGAAAGAAAGCCCTGTATACCTACTGTACGCGATATTAGCACACTTCTGGAGCTCCTCGAGATGTCAAAAATGCCATCTGGTTGGCAGAATTTGAGCTTTTATTTATGTGAACCATTAACCCACAGGAGAGTATTTCATGGTAGTCATTGATGAATATTGAGTATAAACAGTTGTTGAAGATGTAGCTTCAGTACCCGCAAAAGCTGTAATACAAGTTCTTGACAAAGTGTTGTCTGTGTTTGGATTCCCAAAAGTCATCAAGTGCGATAATGAATGCGTAATGATGCATTAGGCAATAAGTTCACGTCTATTATGATCCTACGAATTTAGTTGAACAACATTATCAAATGAAAGGGTAACATGATCACTGCTAAATGAGAATGTACACAGTGGAGCACTACACACAATGTATCTTTCTATTTGTAAGCAGTCGCCTTCACAGTCACAGATTGCTGAAAGGGACAAGCCAGGACAAACTCACAAAAATACAGAAACTGTAGTCCCACAACGCAATACAAAACCACCAGCCTATCTGAAGAACTACAAAATCTAAAGTGAAACCGTAAAAACAAAAACAATAACATTAAAGAAAAAACTTCATGGTATTTTAAGTTTTGTTTTATGACCTGTTGTACATAAACATGCAATAAGATGTGAAATGTCTTCTTTTGTTCTAAAGGAAAAGAGAGAGTTTATATAATTTTGTTAGATTCAGAAATTCTATAGAATCCATAAAAGAAAGCACATTTTTTTCTTAAGATACAGATGAAAATAGATGTTTTACATTATGTTTAGAATAAATTGTTAAAGTACGACTTGTCTTTTCAAAACAATCATTAAATAATCTCTCAGTTACCTGGGAGCAATTCAATTTTTCAAGATATTAGGCAGAGACTGTATTTCATTATGGGTGCTACAGTTTTTTGGTGATAACATAACAACCCACAATTCAGTATGTGAATTTGATATGATGTATATTTCTTTATATTTTAAGTGTCAACGAGTATGTTCACTTCAAAGAATAAGTTGTGAAAATCTATATCAAATCAATCAGAAAAACTACTGCGTATATCCAAGTTTTCTCTTACTTTAGGCTTACAGTTTATAAAAGCATTGGAAATAAGACAACATTTATTTTCTTGCAACTGATCATATAAATGTTTATCAAATTATGTCAATCGATAACCTTTAAAGGAAAGTAAAAAAAAACATCTTCTTTTTCATAATGTTGATGTTTTTTACTCTTTCAAAGTGTCAAGTAATTTGCATGCCTTTTTTCTAAGTTCTCTTGTTTTATTATTATTATAAAACGAATTTAAAGAAAAAGAGGGATATCCTATAGTGATGTGCTGCCATCTACCTAAAGAGTTTACACATTCGCACAGTATACATGGATAATGTCAAGACTGTCAAGATTTTGACGAAAGAAACTGTTTAAAGTACTATTCCGGTACAAATATCAAATATATGTCTTTGTTAATGTCTAGTTGATATTAATACAACATTATATCAACATACATGTAGCTTTCAAACATATTTAAGACGTTATTTTCATGTTTTATTAACATTCTTTACAATGTTAATATGATGTTCTCTTGATAGATTTAAAACATACATTTTCATATGATTTTAACATTTGCTCAAAAACATTTGCACAACGCTTAGCCAAACATTATTACATTAAAGAACATTAGGACAAAACATCATTGTAGTGTGAACAAAAAATGTCAAATTAATATAAAAATGTATGGTTTTTAGAACAGATTCAAAACGTCTCTAAAACATTATTACTTTGATATATCTATGATATTAGTACAACATTTTATTAACATAGATTTGAAACATTTGTAAAACGTTATTTGCATGTTTTCTGAACATTCTTTCTTACATCAATATGATCTTTAAATAATGTCAACGCCAAACATTAAAAAAAATGAGTTTATTACGTTTACTAATGTTTTTATTAAATGTCATAATAATATTTTCTTGTTAAATCTAAAACCATACATTTTCATATTATTTTAACATTTGCCCAACATATTTTCATAACGTTTAGCTAAACATTATTGTAATATTTTTTGGTCAACATTTTAAGAACATTAGGAAAAAACATTATTGTAATGATATCAAGAAATGTTAAATTCGTATAAAAATGTATGGTTTAAAAAAAAGATTCAAAACGTTTCTAAAACATATTACTTTAATATCACTTTGATATTAGTACAACAGTTTATTGACAAAGCTTTCGAACATTTGTAAAACTTTATTTGCATGTTTTTTTAAATATTATTTCTAACATCAATATAATGTTGCAATAATGTAAACGCCTAACATTTAAAAAATGAGTTTATAACGTTTTCACCAGTTTTTTATCCAATGTTATAAATACATTTTCTTGATAAATCTAAAACCATACATTTTCATATGATTTTAACATTTGCCCAAAATATTTTCATAACGTTTAGCCAAACATTGTTGTAATATTTGTTTGGCCAACATTTTAAGAACATTAGGAATAAGCATTATTCTAATAGTATCAAGAAATGTTAAATTCATATAAAAATGTATGGTTTTAAAAACAGATTTAAAACGTTTCTAAAACATATTACTTTAATATCTTCATGATAATAGTACAACATGTTATTAACATAGCTTTCGAACATTTGTATATTGTTATTTTCATGTTTTTTTAACATTCTTTCTGACATCAATATGATGTTGCCATAATGTCAACGCCTAACATTTAACGTTTTACTAATGTTTATATCCAATGTTATAAAACATTTTCTTGATAAATCTAAAACCATACATTTTCATATGATTCTAACATTTGCCCAAAATATTTTCATAACGTTTAGCTAAACATCATAGTGATGTTTTTGTGCTACCTGGGTAACTTAACCCTAATCAATCACTGGGGTGTTTTGGTAGCTGTCAAGACTGCGGGAGGGGCTGGAAGGATGCCCCTATAATATATCGGCTGTTGATCGCACGAGCTGCCGAAAATTTATACGATGGTAGTGTGTGATGAAAACTACAAGGAAGAACTGTTAATTTTCCCAAAATAATAATAATTCATTTTATATGAATTAATTGTGCTAATGTATGCATTGCATGAAGTCATAATTTTTGTTCTAATTCACAAACTAAAGCTTCTGAAATGCTAATTTTGTGTTTGCATAATCTTTATATGATTCCTAACAATTGTACTTGGAAAAAATTTGGTATCGAAATAAATTCCTTATGTATTTCATTGTTTTATGAAGTTATTATATAATGTATTTCTTCGTTTTTCGACCTTTTGTGTTTCTTCTTTTGTTTTCGCTGAAATTATTGCAGAACCATTTTGGAGCATAGTAATGCTTAAATAAATTAATTTCAGCCAATGAAAGTGAAAATAATCAGACCTCTATGACCGCCCCACCCAGTGGGTCACGTGTGTGACCAATTTTGTTTGCTAATTAATAATCAAATTAAAACTTGTCATGGATTCATATTTAGTGAGATGCAATTTAGTGAGAGGCGCGCCCCCGAGTCTCCTCCAGTCACATTCGTCTATGATTTTTAATAATCACCGCTCGGGCGGTTATCAAAAATCATAGTCGAATGCAGAATTGAACGAGATTCCTTTTTAAGTTTATCTGTGTCACATGCCATTGATAAATTGAATGATAATTCCTAATGAGAATTAGGAGGGCACCTAAACTTTTTTTAGGGAAATTAAGGGTGCCAGGTTGATCATCGATTTATGCCCGAAAGAAAGGAAAATAAAAAGGGAGAAAAATAATATATCCCGGTATTAGATTTTGTATCAAAAAGGTCAAATCTTGGTGGGTCGCGTAAACAAAAAGGGGCCCCAAAATAAACATAAAATTACGAAAATTGCCATCTTCCGGGGGTTGCAAACTATTTGGAAGAAAAGTCCCTGGAAAGGATTGAGGGAACGTCTAAGATATAGCCGGGACCCCGAAAGAGTGAAAGCGGTGACTAACACATTCAAGAAATTCTAGCCGGAGCAATATAGCATCGTTGGAGCCAGAACAAAATATCCCACCTTTATGACGAACAGTGTAATTCATCGAGAGGAAAACACACTGTACTGTAGAGCTATATTTGTATTGTCTTTGACTCAGATTGTTATTAAACATCCCCCCCCCCCACAAGGTAGGAAGAGGCAGGGGGAAGACAGCTGGTAAACACAGAATTGAGAAAAGAAGACTCTAATAACATAGAGGAACCAGAAACAGTTTCAGATTGATCGGAAACAGTTCCAGTGAAAATAAGAGGGGGGGGGGGGGGGGAGGAGCAACAACACAGATATTGTACATTAATCTTGTTATGTTTAGAATGTCACCCAATTTATTTATTCTTCTTTTTCAGAGAAAATGAAATTTGACAATTTTGTGTCAAAATCAATTTTGTCAATATTACTTTGGACAGATTAGAGAAAATATGTGAAAAAATATGTTTATTTTAGAATTAGACTTTAACTTAATTCATGGTATAAAGAGAACGAATGGCAATGATATTAATGATGATGATGGCGGTGGTGATGGTGGTGCTGTTCTGGGGGAAAAATTATTTTGCCTTCAGCTTCGATAGAAAGGATTTTGAAATTACAAATTTCCATTTCATTTTCATTACAGTTCTCGAAAGAAATGAGATTGTAAAGATGACACTTTAAAAATCAAACAATATACAATGATATAAACACAACACGAAAAGAAAGTTTCCCATATTTCAGATATCAATAATTTTTTAACCTGGAGGAATTAAAAAAAAATCTAATTATATGTCCATGTAAGGAATTTAATTAGTTACCATAGGACCGAATTTTAGGAAAAACCATTAAGTCATGCTTCAGTGATTAATGGTTGAATGCAAAAATGTCATTTTTTGAAGTTCACAAGCCTAAAATCACATCTTTGATTCAATGATATCGGACCCATTTTCAGATTTTAAACAATTTACACGTCAGAGTGTATGCAAAACGTGCTTCCCAACATACGGAAACGAAATTTGCGTCAAATATCACGGTTGAGTGAGCATGCGCCAAAATCAAAATCACATCGGGCCCCCGGGGTACCAAATCTTGGATACGCGCCTGGAACGGAACCCTAAATTCTTCTTTCATTCCACAAGACAATTCTGTGTCATCATACTATGCTACGATGGCTAGATGATGGCATTGAGAAGGCGTCACGACGTCGTGTTGCCTTCAACAGATCATCGGGCGGGTTCGCCTTTCCCTCGCATTGCCTTCGCATTGCCTGCTGCGATGCTCAAACGAAGTGAACCTTCGCAACTCCATCAGGATTTTTTTTTTTTTTTTTTTTGGGCTGCCAAAGATTTTGCCGATGCATCGGAAGTTGCTGCCGAAGCCTGAAAAAACTCCACCGATGGTCATGGTGGTTTTAAAATTGTTAATTATACAGGCTGTATCAAATAAAATGGTAAAGTTTGAAAACATTTTGTAAAAATTAATCACAATCTAATAGTATTTAATATCTCTATAAAGGGGGAACATCAGACATTCTTTAGCATTTACTATTAAAAAAAAAAAAAAATCTAATTTGGTGTTGTAGATCTTGAGATATGATCACTTTTCTATAATCAAGAAAATCTATTTTGGGCATGCTTTTCCATGGTCTATATTTAGGTTTTGCGCATAGTGGACACGAATTCATTGCTCCGAGAAGAATAGATGTGTGTAATATCGATCAGCTTCTCTCCGCACACCTTTTTTTTTTTAATGTGGTACAAAATACAGACATCATTTCAGAAGATGTCATAATTTAATTACTTTCCCCCATTCTTCCATTCTTTTTTAAACAGTCTGTAGTACTCCAAAATGGCCCGATGCTTTTGCGATGCTTTCGTAATGCCATCGTGTTCAGATCAAATTTTTGGTTTTTCCACCATCGTGTGTCCATCGCTCCTAACCATCGGGACAGTGTGACGCGGGCTTGAAGGTGGCGTCACACTGTCCCGATGGTTAGGTGCGATGGCTATACGAAGGGGTCATTTTTAGGGTTCGGGCAAAGTTTAGAAGGTTATACGATGGCACTATGAATCACACGCGAAGGCAATATGAAGTTTACCCGAAGGACACACGTATGTCAACCGACGTCGCTTTGGCATCGCAGGCACGAATCCAAGATTACCAAATTGAATACATTCTGTGGGGCTAATTGTCTTGGGACAATAGAGGCGTTATTATGTTTGGGCATGGGCTAACTCGTTTTATTGAAGAGAGCATCACGTGACCTCCTTATTGTATAAAAATCTTCACCAGATGCAGACCGCTGGAAATTCAATAGCTGATCATACACTGTCCGTCACAAAGATGGAATGTTATTATTATTATTTTTTGTTTTTAATTAATTAATTTATTATTTACTTTTGCCGCTATAGCGACAAGATTTTGCTCCGCGAATTAATTTCTTGAATATCTTTGTCCCTGCTTTTACTTTTCGGGACCCTGGCTATATTTTGAACATTCTCCAAACCCTTCATGAAGATTTTTTTTTATCACAAAAAAGTTCTGTCAACCCCCATGATGCTCATTTTTTTGTTATTTTTTTTCCTTTCTCTTTGGGACCCTTTTTTGGTTACCCGGCCGATCAAGCCCCCTCCCCACCTCCCCCAGGAAACGCGTCTGAGTGAAACTGTTTAATTGGTTTTTAAATTAATCTAGATTTACGGGGAAAGGCTGGGTCTTCATGTCTAGGGGGGGGTGAAACAAAAAGTATGATTGATAAAAATTCGGAATATTGTATTCAACCTTTATGCTAAAAAAAAAAAAAAAAAAAAAAAAAAAAACCTTTAACCCTTAATTATTATCATTTTCTTTTTAGCCACGGTGGCAAGATTTTAAATGGTAACTATTGATGATATTTTGATATATTTTGATTATTATGTTTTGCTGATATTTTACTGTAAAATTTAGGGAAGATAGAAATTTTCATGGTGTAAAATAGTTATAATCAATGTTGAACCCCAATCAAAATAAACTTTGACCCCTCCCCTAGACAAACGAGTCAAGCATGTAACCATATAATTAGATTTAACTTAAAGAACACTAACAACTCTACACCTCAGACGTGTTTACTTGGAGAAGGACTGAGGGTGCCTTGGTGGGGTCGCGTAAACGAAAAGGTGCCCCAAAATAAAAAATAAAATGACGAAAAATGGCCATCTTCTGGGGGTTGCAAAATATTTGGAAGAAAAGTCCCTGGAAAGGATTGAGGGAACGTCAAAGATATAGCCGGGACCCCGAAAGAGTGAAAGCGGTGACCAACACATTCAAGAAATTCAAGCCAGAGCAACATAGCGTCGTTGGAGCCAGAACAAAATATTCCACCTTCATGAAGAACAGTGTAATTCATCGAGAGCAAAACAAACTGTACTGTAGAGCTATATTTGTATTGTCTTTGACTCAAATTGAAATTAAACATCCCCCCCCCCCCTCTCCAAGGTAGGGAGAGGCAGGGGGAAGAAGACAGCTGGTAAACACATAATTGAGAAAAGAAGACTCTAACAACATACAGCATCCAGAGAGAGTTTCAGATTGATCGGAAACAGTTCAAATGAAAATCAGGGGGGGGGGGGCAACAACACAAATATTGTACATTTATTTTTTTTTTAATGTTTAGAATGTCACCAAATTTACTTAGTTTTCTTTTTCAGAGAAATTGAAATTTGACAATTTTGTGTCAAAATCAATTTTGTCAATGTTACTTTGGACAGTTTAGAGAAATATGTTTTAAAAATATGTTTATTTTAGAACTTGACTTTAACTTAAATCATGGTATAATGAGAACGAATGACAATGATATTAATGATGATGATGGCGGTGGTGGTGGTGGTGCTGTTCACCACCCTTACAATTATCCTCGTCATCTTCATTATCATCGTGCATAATCACAACCACCACCTGCATCACCATCGCCATCATCATCATCATCATAATCATCATCACCAGCAAATCTACCAACCCCTACCAACTTTATAATAATCCCCATCCTCCACTAAGATAAAAAAAAATTATTATCTTTATTACCGCCATCAACAATATTACTCACAACTGCCATCACCATCATGACCATCACCTTCATCAGCATCATAATGAATATGATTGTCATAATCATGTTGTTATTATCAAGTTAACGTTAAAGTCTCAAAGATGGATGAAATGAAGCCTTTTCTGGGGAGAAAATTATTTTGTCTCCAGCTTCGATAGAAAGGATTTTGAAATTACAAATTTCCATTTCATTTTTATTACAGGTCTCGAAATAAATGAGATTGGAAAGATGACACTTTAAAAATCAAATAATATACAATGATATAGATGGCCAGGGCAAAGAATACAAAGAGGAACACTAAATTCTTCGTCCATTCCACAAGACAATTCTGTGTCATCATACTATGCTACAATGGCTACATGATGGCATTGAGAAGGTTTCACGACGTCGTGTTGCCTTCAACTGACCATCGGGCGGGTTCGCATTTCCCTCGCATTGGCTTCGCATTGCCTGCTGCGATGCTCAAACGAAGTGAACCTTCGCAACTCCATCGGGAGTCTTTTTTTGGCTGCCAAAGATTTTGCCGATGCATCGGAAGTTGCTGCCGAAGCCTGAAAAAACTCCACCGATGGTCATGGTGGTTTTAAGATTGCTAATTATACAGGCTGTATCAAATAAAATGGTAAAGTTAGAAAACATTTTGTTTAAGTATAAAAATTAATCACAATCTGATAGTATTCAATATTTCTTTAAAGGGGGAAAATCAGACATTCTTTAGCATTTACAATTTAAAAAAAAAAATCTCATTTTGTGTTGTAGGTCTTGAGATATGATCACTTTTCTATAATCAAGAAAATCTATTTTGGGCCTGCTTTTTCATAGTCTATATTGGTTTTTCGCATAGTGGCCACGAAATTATTGCTCTGGAAAAATAAATGTGTGTAATATCTGTCAGCTCCTCTCCGCACACTTTTTTTTTATGTGGTACCAAATACAGACATTATTTCAGAAGATGTCATAATTTAATTACTTTTCCCCTATTGTTCCATTCTTTTTGAAACAGTCTGTAGTACTCCAAAATGACCCGATGCTTTTGCGATGGTTTCGTAATGCCATCGTGTTCAGAGCAAAATACGGGTTTTTCCGCCATCGTGTGTCCATCGCTCCTAACCATCGGGACAGTGTGACGCGGGCTTAACCAATAGTTTTAAAGCTAGTCCGTCAATTGACACACGAATAGGTTTCAAGTTTAAGTGGTTAAACATCTCGTACCTTTTGGTTTTAATATATATATATATGATTTTAATTGTTTGTTTCATTTTCTATTTCTTATTTGAATGATGATACAGTCCCATGTTTCATCCGAAAGAAACTATTGGTTTGGCCTTGACGATCTAGAGAGCGAAGGTGACTATCGATGGGCTGATGGATCACTGCTAAAAAATGCCAGCAGGTAGGTTTAACTACAGATACATGAAATGATTCAAAACAGGTTCGTATACTTTTCTACATTCCCACTCGACATTTTAAAACAAGCATTTGTCATTATATTTTTAATTGACATCATCTTGCGACAACCTACGATAACACCTTGTCGTCACAAGAAAAGCCATGTTACGGTTATTGGGGTCAACCTTACTAACGCCGGCTATTGTACATGCGACGATCGTTGTTGCCACAACCTACACCTGCATATAACAGGTTCACACGCATTAAGGATTTCCCAAGCAGACGGCTTTTAAAGGTTTCAACGCGAAGCTCGGTCACCAAGGTCGATCCTTACTCTCACAGACACACTAGTGCAGGCCATTAACGTGCAGTCTATGGAAACGCATCCGTGGGCTATACAAGAAGAAGTCATTTTTTTCAAAACCATTGATGACATATACAGTGCTTCCCAGAATAAAGTCAACCAACCTATACATGTGCTGTGACGGATGACTGAGCACTTGGGATTTAAACAAAAACAAGCGCAAAAGTTCCCTTGTAGGGGAGACCAGGGAAAATTGTAACACTTTTTTTTTTTTTTCCAAATTAGACTTATCAACTTTATTATTTCTAAATACTTGCTTAAAACTAAATAAGAGAAGCATGCATATCTTAGCTCGACATATGAATAGGTTTGAGTTAAGTAAAACTATTTATTTTGAAGCCATTTTCATTTCAAAACAAGTGGTCGAGTGTTACTATTGCCCCTGACCCAGGGCCATTTGTAACAGACATATGGGGCATTCGTAACTTTTCTTTATCAAAGATATGCACTTGACGGATCCAATGTTTAAACAACATAAACTACATAAGCTAATTATAATAAAAGAGACAATGCTTGACTCAAGTTACATTAAATGAAGAGCTTGATTCCAACTAACCCCACTCTCCCCTATAATTATATATTTTTTGAAGATTGAAAAAAAAAAAATGGTTACAAATATGTGTTTTATTCCAAAAGGAGATAAATCCAAAACAGTTTTATTCCAAAAGGCGCTAAATCCTTTATATTCATTTATAATTTGTTTATTTAACCACTTTACTTAACAATGTGTAGTCAGATCTTTTGGCATATGTGGTGGCTACCAGTCTCCATTATCGGTGCAGAATTTTGAAAAAAATTAGCATAGCTTTCAAATTTTTATGAATATTTTTGGATTTAGCTCCTTTTGGAATAAAACATCGAAAATCCTGGTCTTGAGAAAAGATAGGAAATTCTTGAAAAAAAATATTTTTCTAATTTCTAAATTTTAAACATGAGAACAGATGCAAGTACCCTGGCAGCAATATTGACGTGTTTCGTGTTGAATTTCATTCATTTATAGGCTTTAAATGTACACAAATTGACATTTGACTGAGGTTTTATTGCAAAAGGAGCTAAATCCATGGAAAATTGATATAAAAATTTCTTAAAAATTGAAATTGATAGCTAGATTTTTAAAAACATCATTTAATTAATCGAATACCATAGATAAAGTTACAATGGATGAGAAGAGGAGGTAAATAAAAAAAAAAACTTGATTAACTCTGAAACGCTACAAGTGGATTAGCGCCTTTTGGTAACAAAAACTGCATTTTTTTTTTTTTTTTTTTTTTTTTTTACACATTTTTACTTTTACAAATTATTTATTATGACGGAATATGCAATCTGGGAGATTGTTTAAACAATATCAAAAATTTCACGGTTTAATGAACACTTAATAAAAACAAAAAAGAATATTTCGAATTTATTAGGTAAGTATTCCCTTTTGTGTAATGAAAATAATTTTATCAACAATTTTTAGTTATATGTATGTCAAATATATTTTTTTAAATTATGCTATGGCATTTTATCAAAAATTCACGCTTCAATGAACACTTGATACGTAAAAAGCCATTTTTTCTTTTGTGGACTAAAATTAAATTGCCTACTTTCGATAATTGTCATATAACTTCTTGGATAGTTCATTTGATTTGAGTTTCACGAAAATTCCAGTGTTTTATGCTTCAGTGAGCAGAAGATATTAAACAAATATGCAAATAAGAAATTTCCGAGCTTTAGCCCCACTCCGTGCCTCATCAGATTGTCAATTTAGCGTTTGTTCCTGTTGGTTAGTACCACCATGAAGTTGTGTGCCAAGTTTCGTGAAAAAAACAAACAAACAAAACAAACTCTCAGTAGAATGAACAAAAACTCTCAATGAAATTAAGCCAATTACAATTCTGTTGAAATTTTGATTTTCTCTCCATTGACATTGTGTACAATTTCCAGGCAAAAACAAACCCTTAATCAACCCTCATCGACAGACTTATGTGCGAATATGAGATAAAACCGTTGCGTAATGCATGAATAAACAAACATTAAAGACAAATTTGTCATAACAAAAGTCACAAAACTCACCTTTAAAGTGTGCTCGCTCGTCCATGACACGACGAATAGTGCACATTTTCTCACAAAATGTGTTGATTTGATAATAATATCTGATGGCATTTCTTTAAATAAAATTGTTGGATCTTACCATTCTTAGAGGCCTGAACATAATTCTTAAAATTGTGCTCACTCATCCATGAAAAGTAGTAAAATGTATCGGGATTGGTGTTGGATAGTCAAATTTTGAATGATAAAACACACCAAATGACCCTTGTAACTTTTGAAAATGTCCATTTTGCTTTAAACGTTGATCACCCATGAATGTTTCAGGAGATCGATATCATTTTTTCACAGAAAGTACTCAATAAGTGTAGAAAATCCCCTTCAAATTATTGTGCTGGAAAAAAAAAACCCGTTCAAAAGTAATATTATTTTGATGGGAGGGGGGGGGGGGCTTTCTTTTTTTGTTTTTTTTTGTTTGTATATTTTCCACTTGCTATATGCATAGCAAGGGGTTAATTTGGAAGTTTACGTGCTCTGAATTGTCCTGGGGCTAGGTACTGGACAAAAGGAACTTATTTAACGGTATTGTTACTATTACCAACATGTTTGGAGAAATTTTGTTCTATCTTAGCTCAGGCATTCATCGTTGAAACTTTAGCAAAATATGATATAATGATATAATTTCGAAATAAATAAAAATGACAGCCATAGCTAAACCACATGTTTGTGCAGAAGAAAAACATTGGGTAGTGTGATATAGTACTTTCCTGCTAAAAACAAAAAACGGAAGATTTTTTTTTTTTCTCGTTGTAAAAAAGTTCGAGGAACCGTTAAATCTGTTTACACTCAAACAACATGTGAAGCAATAAAATGCACATGTTCTGTACACAGGTTAAGACTGAAGCGTGTTTCTGCTAGGGATGGGATCCTCTGTTATAATTGCCCCGTGTTACAATTATCCCCGGTCTCCCCTACCAAGTTTGAGAAAAAGCAGCCCCTGCATTTGAACTCTTTGAACGCGTATTTCGCACCGGTGCACACTCGGTGGCGCGCAAAATTCGCATTTCACGCTCAATTTCTCCGCGAGTGGGCGCGCATGTTCAGCTTGTATTACTATCTACACTCACAAGGCTTTCGTATGCGTTCGTTTTCATCATAGGTTTGCATTGCAAATTTCGGAGAAAATTAAGGGTTTTTTACAGCTCTTATATCTACTAATCATAAATTACTTGCTAGATATAACACCGTACTGTCATTTTCGAGTGGTGATATAGGATGGGCCATCCCCATCAAGAGTATGCGAACTGACCACTTTTTCTTGAATTACATTCGTGGCCTTGACATTTTATGAAGGTCTGACTAAGATGGGATGGGTTTGGAAATAACTGACTCCCATAACATGAAGGGTGTTTCATGATTGTAACCTGATTTATAGGTATGGGGTATTATGTATTATTACCTGTATGAGGCATTTTGGAGACAAGATATAGCGCATATTTTGTCTGCCTAATTGATCCGGTCAACAAAAAATACGTCACAATGGAAAATTTGTACCACAACGGGCTGTAATATCCATACTCCCCTCCTCCGTGATTCCCTATTGGGTTTGCACAATGGATACGCACAAAAGCATTATTGCGTCAACTCAGAATGCTGAAGAAACAAAGAAAAGAAAACAAAAAAAAATCCCACGACAAATGCCCAGTTTAAACCAAGTAAACTTATTTTATTCTCTTAAAAATGGGGCTAATTGAGGTTAACAGGTAATAATAATAATATTGACTGGCTTTACCTTCGGGAGATACCTCCTATATTTCCCTCACAAGACCCATATTGCCCTCGTCTTCGACTCGAGGCAATATGAGACTTGTTTGGGAAATATCTGCGGTATCTCCCTCAAGGCCAGTCAATATTATATAAAGATTTCAAAGAATCCTCCAAAATCGATAAATGCTCTACTCTCAGAGAGGGGTCCTCTCTGAGAATAGAGACAGGATATAAACACAAGAGTTCAATGGGTCGCATGGCCATGTACTCTGAATAAGGGGCAGTATATGAGTACAATAAAACTCCCTTCTCAACCCTGATTATCTCTTCTTCTTCTTCTTTTCTCGTTGATTACTATTTTTCTTTAGAAACATGGCATGTGTTTGATATCATTGTAAAGCATTTGATCCACAGTATAAGGACATTGTATTAATTGAACGCATAGCATGTACTTTATTATAGTACATGGGCTAGGGTCGAAACCCTGCACCCCCCTGCGACTCATGTTCATGGGTATCCTCGTGTAGCAATGGGTCTGGTGAATCGGAAAATTGAGTTTAACAGAAAAAAAAAATCATTCCCGAGGGACCCCCCATGGCGTTTTTTGACCACGCCCATTTTCCTCACTGAAATGGTTTATATTAAGGGTATGTACAAGAAAACCATCTATAACTTTTCGAGATATCATTTTTATGGAGCAAGTGACCCCTCAAAATGTTGGTCTTGAATAGGGCTACAAGATTTAAAAAGATCTTTTAATTTAATGTAACGTAAATGTCACTAGAGGTCAAAAGGTCACAGAAATTGACCTCTGACCGAACGCTTTTTCGGTTAAAATACGAATAACAAAGTTTCAATTACTGTCAACTAAGTTTGATAAACATATAGCCAAAGTTAATGTAATAGAGCTCAGAAAAATGTATTCCTCTTCATTTGACGTACAACACATCTCATAATTATCACGCATGACCGCGCAGTGTTCATTTTTACAAAAACGTTACATGACCATTTTTTACCAAAAAGTAGCCATTTTCTGTATATGTCTGCCTACTGTACGACGTGTGCTATGGCATAATGTGAAAGCTACAAACAAATAAAGTTATTTTGATTTAGAAATATGTAAGAACAAAATAAACAAGGTGCAATGATTCGTCAGGTCACTCTGATGGCACGCATGACCGGCAATATGTAACACACATATATCTTAGCAACGGTTGCTATGTAAATTATTCTCCCTAGCAACAGGCTATTTAGATCTTGTTATTTCGGAATAGATTTTAATTAACAGTTTCTGAGCATCAGAATAGTATTCCATTGGGCAGTTCACTCCACTGCACTATAGTTTAGCTAGTAACGGTTGCTAAGCAACATATTTTAAATATCAATTGGGCATAGCAACTCGATATCTTCTGACTACAAGAAAGAATTGAATCAAAGTTACATAACTGTGTTAATTTGACCTCCATTACTTTTGAAAATTATATCCATGTAACCATAGGTCTTGTGAATAAACACAAGCACAAGATCATACACACACCCACACACACCCACGCCCTCACACCCTCTCACACTCGCACACACCCTAAATAACACACCCACATACACACACTCATATTTTATACGGTCCCCCATGACTTTTGAAAATTATGTTCATGCAACCATTGGTCAGGTGAATGAACTTGCAAAAGAACAAGCACATACACACTCACACCCTCTCACACTCAACTTTTACAAACAATCCCCCCTCCCACACACACACACACACACACACCCTCACACACACACAAACACACATATTTTATGAGGTCACCCATATCCCCTTCCCCCTGTCTTGGCACGGATAAATGTTTAGATTATTTTGTTCTGCTCGTGAGTTAGTGGTATTCAAACTAAGTTAGCCCAACTTTCAGTGCTTCTATGAACTACAATATTAAGCGCCTTGTAAATGTTGACATTTCTTACAAGCACTTTCGTCCGAAATGTGATCGCGATTAAAAATCTACACGTTAATTTAATTGACTGATAGTTCCGCCCCATGAAGTATCGTTTAAATTGAATGGACATTAACAAATTCGATTGGAAAGAGTTTAAAATTGACCGGGAAAATCTATATTAAAATTCCTACCATTTTTAGTGATGGCATCACTTTGTCATCATTGAATTCATACCTCTTTTCAAAGGAATGTCCTGGTTTGAACACAATCAGGGTTCTTTCACATGTGAGCGATCTGTCACTGTGCTATCTGCTAATGGTGATTTTTTTATTTTTATTATTATTATTTATATTTTTATTTGGTGAGCTCTCATAAATTGATGAAACCCGCCTTGAAATGCTACCTATTGGCTAATGACATATGTCACAGTGACTGCGCTATATATGAAAAAAATATGAACATGCCTCAAACTGAATTTTCAAGTTCATTGCTTTGTGGTGAGAAAAAAATATAAACTACTCTTTTCCATGTCCCCATGGCCAATCTACAGGGCTTTTTGGAACCGACCCAGGGCTCCACCTCATCTTCTGTTCTTTAATCTGAAATTTTTCTCCTATTTCCCAAATATTTTCAGTCATAATTCAGTCACCCCTTTCCACATCTCTGCCTCCTTCCCTTACCCAAACCTCTTGAAAAGGAAAAAGAAAACATAACAAACGAATTATTTTAAGACAACAAAATGACAATGCATTTTTAAATGTGTTTACCCCAGATCTTGCAATGGGTGATCAAGATATTGGAAAAATCATTTACATTTAAGTTATTAATTGGTCTGTAATTTGCATGGGGTATAGTTTAGGTTCATATCTTCGATGTGATATCTTTCTTTAGGTAATTGTTCCAAACCGGCCGGTAGATTGATCATAGGCATCTGGAAAAGGGGAGTGCATGCTTTTGCAGTGCTCTGCTGTCTATGTTAAACTTTTTAAAGTCATTCTGATTTTCGCAGTCACTTTCTAAGCCAGTCCTTTCACTGAGATCATTTCCATTAAGTTTACTATCAGGGTCGGACTCTGCATCATCTTTATTGACAATTTCTGAAAGTATGTCCAAAATTTCTCAAGCATTACACTCTTATCCCCTATTTCGGCTTTAAGATCTTGTTTCTATTGCCCAGTTACGTCCATCTATTTGTCTAGAGAGTTCTGATGTAGGTACATTTGTGCAAGCTTCCATATTCTTGCCTGAAAGTTAACATGACGCACATGCTGTTCTGGGACCCTTCTGCATGGAGGATGTGTTGCCAAAGCAAATTATTTGTTTTTCTTCTGTAATACTTGTCCACCACCATACTATTCAGCTTCTTGTTCCCATACAATCTGTTGATTACATCCGTCATTTCACAGTCAACTGCCCAAGCTCCTCCATCACATTGATATACACCTTGATTTACCCTGTATGATCTTGATTCCTCTAATGCACTTGTGCTATTACAGCTTGTAAATGCGTTCAAGACTAATAAGGCAGACTAGTAACAAGATGTACAAGGGACATGGCTAGGGTGGTAAGATCAATCCAACGCCTTCTGTTGTCTCAACCGGTCTCGAAGATCATGTTGATCCCTTCTAAGACTCTTCTGGAGACATAGTATAATGAAGCAGGATGAAGAAGATGTTGGAATCGGGGCTCCTCACCCTAACAACTGGAATCCACACTTCTTATCGTACAAGATGTACAGCACGTGCAGCATGTTTCTTCCTGTGTAGAATGCAACACATCTAGTTCGACACAAGTTTCCTTTTCCATCAGGAGTTAGTTGAAAGACCAATTTGTTTCGATGATGATAACTTCAAGAGGTGACATAGTTCTGCTGAGGTACAACTGCTTCAATCTCATAAGTGAAATCTTACAAACCTTGTTGTCATCATTGCTTCAAGTCCTTTGGCATCTTTGTCTTCATCCAACTCAAGTTTGTCACTGACACCTCGTCGCATCCTCTCTACACCTTTCACCGGCTCTCTCTTGTGGATGTCAGTATTAAGCACAGCTGTTGATTGAAGGGGCAGAGATGATACTTTCTTTTTGGAAATATCCCCGAAGGTGGCTGGGATTTCAAATAGAGTGTCGATACAGCATTGCAATCTTCAGTGAACTTAGCCTCGCAGGGATTATTAGGTAACGTTGCATCATGAAGGAAGAGAAACATTTGGATTTGTCTTTTTGGCAAGAAATCAATCTGTTAAAGACTGTGATGATGCAAAGTTACCTGATTCCAGTTAGGCTATGTCCACTGAAGACGGTTATGCTGTATCCAATACTCTACGTGAAATCTAAGCCACCTTCAGGGAAATTTCCCAACTAGCATCTCTGCCCCTTCAGTCAAATAGTACTGACATGTACAAGAGCGACTCGATGAAGGGCGCAGAGAAGATCCGACAATAAGCCGTCAGTGACAAACTTGGTTTGGGTGAAACAAAGAGGCTAAACGACTAGAAACAGTTTCTTACGATAATGACAACAAGGTGCAATTCCTAAGACTTCTCTAATTAGATTGAAGCAGTTGTACCTCGGCAGAAACTCTGTCAGGTCATGAAGTTATCATCATTGCGACAAATTGGTCTTTCAACTAACTCCTGATGGAAAAGAGAACTTGTGTCGAACTAGATGTGTTGCATTCTACATGAAGAAACTTACTCCCGTGTAGTGCTGTACATCTTGTACGCTAAGACGCGCAGATTAAAGTTTGTTAGGGTGAGGATCCCCGATCCTGACATATTCTTTATCCTCCTTCATTATGCTACGTGGTTAGAAGAGTCTTAGAAGGGATCTACCAGACCAGTAAAGGCCACAGAAGGTGTTGTATTGATTTTACCACCCTAGCCATGTCCCTTGTACATCTTGTTACAGGTGTACCTTATTAGTCCTGAATGCATTTACAGGCTGCAATAGCACAAGAGCATTAACTCTTTGCATGCCACATTAATTTTAAGCATGAAAAAGAAGACTTATCTCTTTAATTATTAAAAAGAGTATAACAATATTTGCTTAGTGTGAACTACGAGAAATTATGCCGCAGACCCGGTCCAAGCATTATAAGCGATTTTCAGATCTTTTAGCCCAGCCATTACAAAGAAAATGTATTATTACGATTGTATAGTTAATAAGTACAATTGTGACTATAGTCGTACTGGGCAGGCAAAGAATTAAAGGGAAATTTGAATGCCCGAGCAATCAAGATCATACAGGGTAATTCAAGGTGTATATCAACGTGATCAAGATATTGGAAAAATTATTTACATTATTATTAATTGGTCCGTAATTTGCATCGGGTATAGTTATTAAAGGTTCATATCTTTTTTAAGGTCCTGTCACATCAGCCTTGCGTATGAGTTACGGGCGAGTTGCGGGTGACAATTTTTGCTACTCGCAGGTCACCCGCATTGACAGTATATTGCACGTATCTCGCACGCAGTTGCCCGCAGGTACGCACGCAAGTCTGATTTGCCCGAAGAAAAGTTTTGAACATGCTCAAAACTTGTTCCGAGTGATTTACTGGTGATTGCCCGCAGATTTACACGCAGAAAACCAGTAGGACACCAGTAGGACACCCGCATCGACCGCAAATCACGCGCAATTAACCAGCTTGAAGTACGCAGATTTCCCGCGGATCTCTGCGGCCAAAAATATATGACGTCTCACGGGGCAGGGTTATTCCAGGGAATTATTTGAAAATTGAATGGTTTCTCCAAGCTCGCAGATTGCAAGCAACTTACACGCAAGTAACACGCTGTTAGGTCGCAGATACCACGTAGCGCACGTATGTCACCCGTAACTAACACGGATCAGTTTCAAAGAGTGCACGCTCCTGACCCGCAGGTCACACGCAATACACGCAATTAGACAGTAAGTTAAACGCTTACAGCAGGTAAGACGCACGCAAAACTTGTGAAAATCCTTGTTTGCCCGCAGAAATCTTGTTGCGAGCTGGAAAATTCCTGCTCCCAACTCGCCCGTAACTCCCACGCAAGGCTGATGTGACAGGGCCTTTAGGTTATTGTCCCAAACCGGCCTGTAGATTGATCATAGGCACATGGAAAAGGGTAGTGCATGCTTTTGCAGTGCTCTGCTGTCTATGTTAAACTTTTTTAAAGTCATTCTGATTTTCACATCATTTTCTAAGCCAGTCCTTTCACTGAGATAATTTCATTGAGTTCACTATCAGGGTCGGACTCTGCATCATGTGTATTGGACAATTTCTTGAAGTATGTCCACAAATTTCTCAAGCATTACACTCTTATCCCCCATTTTGGCTTTAAGATCTTGTTTCTATTGCGCCCAGCCACGTCATCTATTTGTCTAGAAAGTTCTGATGTAGGTTCATTTGTGCAAGCTTACAGATTTTTGCCTGAAGCACATGCTCTTCTGGACCCTTCTGCATGAAGCCGTGTTCCCAAAGCAAAGTATGTATTTTCTTCTGTAATACTGGTCCACCACTACATTTTTCAGCTTCACGATATTCTTGTCCCCATCACATATGTTTATTACATCTGTCGTTTCATAGTCAACTGCCCAAGCTCCTCAAAAATATGCATTGTCATTTTGTGTCTCAAATAATTTGTTTGTTGTGACTGCTTTCTTTTTCCTTTTTCAAGAGGTTTGGAAAGGAAGGAGGCAGAGATGTGAAAAGGAGTAACTGAATTATGACCGAGAATATTTGGGAAACAGGAGAAACGATTAAAGATCAGAAAAAGCAGTGAGCCCTGGGTCGATTTCAAAAAAAGCCCCATAGATTGACCATGGGACATGGAAAAGGGTAGTGCCACAAAGCAATGAACTTGAAAATTCAGTAAAGGCATGTTCACAGTTTTGTTATAGAGTAAAAGTCGATATGAATTTGTCATTAGCCAATAGGAGATTCTAAGCGCGTTTCATCAATTTATGAGTGCTCGCCAAATATAATAATAATATATATATATATTATAATATATATATATAATAAATATATATATATAATATATATATCAATTAGTTGATTTAACGTGTAGATTTTAATCGCGATCACATTTCGGACGAAAGTGCTTGTAAGAAATGTCAACATTTACAAGGCGCTTAATGTTGTAGTTCACAAGAGCACTGATGGTTGGGCTAACCTAGTTTGAATACCACTAAATCACGAGCAGAACAAAATAATCTAAACATTTTTCTGTGCCAAGACAGGGGGAAGGGGATAAGGGTAACCTCAAAAAATGTGTGTGTGTGTGTGTGGGGGGGGGGGGTTGTTTGTAAAAGTGAGTTGTGAGAGGGTGTATGTGCTTGTTCTTTTGCAAGTTCATTCACCTGACCAATGGTTGCATGAACATAATTTTCAAAAGTCATGGGGGACCGTATAAAATATGATTATGTGTATGTGGGTGTGTTATTTAGGGTGTGTGCGAGTGTGAGAGGGTGTGAGGGCGTGGGTGTGTGTGGGTGTGTGTATGATCTTGTGCTTGTGTTTATTCACAAGACCTATGGTTACATGGATATAATTTTCAAAAGTCATGGAGGTCAAATTAACACAGTTATGTAACTTTGATTCAATTCTTTCTTGTAGTCAGAAGTTATCGAGTTGCTATGCCCAATTGATATTTAAAATGTGTTGCTTAGTAACCGTTACTAGCTAAACTATAGTGCAGTGGAGTGAACTGCCCAATGGAATACTATTCTGATGCTCAGAAACTGTTAATTAAAATCTATTCCGAAATAACAAGATCTAAATAGCCTGTTGCTAGGGAGAATAATTTACATAGCAACCGTTGCTAAGATATATGTGTGTTAAATATTGCCGGTCATGTGTGCCATCAGAGTGACCTGACGAATCATTGCACCTTGTTTATTTTGTTCTTATATATTTCAAAATCAAAATAACTTTATTTGTTTGTAGCTTTCACATATGCCATAGCACACGTCGTACAGTAGGCAGACATTTATAGAAAATGGCTACTTTTTGGTAAAACTGGTCATGTAACGTTTTTGTAAAAATGAACACTGCGCGGTCATGCGTGATAATTATGAGATGTGTTGTACGTCAAATAAAAGAAAAATAAATTCTCTTGAGCTCCATTACATCAACTTTGGCTATATATTTATCAAATTTAGTTGACAGTAATTGAAACTTTGTTATTCGTATTTTAACCGAAAAAGCGTTCGGCCAGAGGTCAATTTCTGTGACCTTTTGACCTCTCGTGACATTTACGTTACAATAAATTGAAAAATCTTTTTTATATCTTGTAGCCCTATTCAAGACCAACATTTTGAGGGGTCACTTGCTCCATAAAAATGATATCTCGAAAAGTTATAGATGGTTTTCTTGTACATACCCTTAATATAAACCATTTCAGTGAGGAAAATGGGCGTGGTCAAAAAACGCCATGGGGGGTCCCTCGGGAATGAGTTTTTTTTTTCTGTTAAACTCAATTTTCTTGTTTACCAGACCCATAGCTACACGAGGATACCCATGAACATGAGTCGTAGGGGGGGGGGGTGCAGGGTTTCGACCCTAGCCCATGTACTATTATACATGTTACAGATTGAAAGTTGAATAAAAATATAGGCCTACATCTAACCAAAGATAGAAAGAACAAAAATGATAATGTAAAATAGTATACATATGAATAGATATATAGCTAAGAAGATATATAAACATCATAATTCATATGCAGATGAAATAGAGAGTATTATTTAGCAAATGACAAATAATGTAACTTGTTTGGGTTTAGGCCTATTTGTTTTTCTTATGCATAACAATTTGAAACTGGTTGCATGTCAAATATTCATAAAACTTTTGTGAAACTTGCAAAAAGTATTAGTGTAGAGCACAAAATCTCATTTTGACCTGCAAATACCAAACTTGACGAGGAAAGGGTATTATAAAAAAAAAAAAAAAAAAAAAAAAAAAAAAATCCTTTCCCCTAAAATCAATAAATGCAATCAAGGCCCCTCTCTGAGAATAATAGAAACAGGATATAAACACAATAGTTCAATGGGTCGCATGGCCATGTACTCTGAATAAAGGATAAAGCACACTAAAAACCTAAACGGGTAGACCGACTAGCTTTAAAGCTAGTCGTAGTGATGCCCTGACTGACTAGCTTTAAAGCTAGTCGGTCACGACGGACTAGCTTTCCTTCAACACTACCCAGTTATTACGGACTAGCTTGAAAGCTAGGCCGTCAAGTTGGTCGGTCAAGACGGACTAGTTTTAATGCTAGTCGGTCACGACGGACTAGCTTTTCAGAAAGATAGTCGGTCATGACAGACTAGCTTTAAAGCTAGTCCGTCGCGCTTTTCTACCGCGATGTTCTTGCTTCTGTCTTGACCGACTAGCATGACGGCTAGCTTAATATGGCTTCACCAGCTTGTCAGAGACGTCCAATCTGAAATATTAGAAGACATTTTAAAGATAGAGATTAAAAAACCTGTATTTTGTCACAAGAATTCGAGCAAAAAAAAAAATAAATAAATAAAAAATAAAAATTTTATTATGATGATATAAGTCAGAAGACATGAATAAATACAGGAGGCACAATCAGTTAACATTATCATTATGGCAGTTATCAAATAATGGGGGCAGGGGCCGAGGGGTCGCCGCCAATAGCTTGCATCATCATTACTTTTTTGGTTGTAGGCATACCTGCTTTTTCATTTTCTGCCTACGCTTATCCTTCTTCAGAGCCACTTCAGAAACCCCAAAGTCGTGCCTCTAATCCAATATTCTCTTCTTTCAGATACAAGAAATCTAAAAGAAAAGTGGCACCTATATTTATTATTGGAATTAGAATTTACTTTTCATAATTTAATGTGATTGTTATTATCGTTGTAAAATTCACACAATTTATAAATTGATTTTAGCAAGACATAATTTTTCGCGTTGTTGATTATAGCATTAATCTTTGGGAAAAAAATAACGCTATCTGTGAACTGAAACATTAGGAATTAAAAAAAAAAGTACTCACACAATCATGTCACACACGAAGGAGATCGCCATTATAAATCTTAAGTTTTACGGGGTATATATCGAGACTGTGTGTTTACAGTTTGATCATTAAATGGAATTTACATACAGAAAATGCAACTAATAGTAATGTCCTTTTTGCAATGCGCATGTTATTCAATCGATTGTCCACCTTCTATTCACTGCTGTTGCTAAGGCGGGCATTCACCAGCAATCTGTAATAATAGACGGTTCTTGGGTTTTATTCTAACGAGGTATTCAATTGGCCTGTAATTAATAAATGGACAATTTTTTTTAACCTACTTGTAAATTGCATATTTGTCGTGATTGATGTTATGTACCTATCGTAAGCTTTCAGATTGTCAAGCCAAAACAACCTTTATTTGAGAATGTCGATTGTACTCCTATCCACTTTTTATCCACTGCTGTTGCTTAGCCGGGCATTCACCAGCAATCAGTAAGAATAGACCGGGTTCTTGGGTTCTATAGTAACAGGGTATTCAATTAGCATGTAATTGAAAATTGCCAAGCCAAAACAACCTTTGTTTGAGCAGGAAGTTCCTGGTTTAAAAAATGTATCCACCTGATTATGCTCGGAAACAGAATAAATAGAGAAGGTGCATTGAAACGACATTGCATCTATGTGTATCAAAAGCTAGTCGGTCATTCTAATGGGTAAACTTAGTCCACCTACCTACTTTTATTGACCTAGTCTGTCAAGCTCGTCCGACGAGGTTAGGTTTTCAGTGCAGGATATGAATACAAGAAAACTCCCTTCTCAACCCTGATTATCTCTTCTTCTTTTCTCGTTTATTACTATTTTTCTTGAGAAACATGGTATCAATGTACAATCACTCTATAAGCTCAGTGTTTTATTAGAATACATAGGGGAGACTGGGGTTATTATGGCCCCGGGGTAATTATGGCCCCTTTGTCTTTGAGAGCTTATTCTTTGCTGCATTGCACAATGATAATTTAATTTTACGCATTAATATTTTTCTTGAGAAACATGGTATGTTTTTGGTATCAATGTAAAGCTTATGGACCACTCTATAAGCTCAGTGTTTTAGTTGAATACATAGGGGAGACTGGGGTTATTATGGCCCCGGGGTAATTATGGCCCCTTTGTCTTTGAGAGCTTATAATTCTTTGCTGCATTGCACAATGATAATTTAATTTTACGCATTAATATTTTTTCTTGAGAAACATGGAATGTTTTTGGTATCAATGTAAAGCTTATGGACCACTCTATAAGCTCAGTGTTTTAGTTGAATACATAGGGGAGACTGGGTTTATTATGGCCCCGGGGTAATTATGGCCCCTTTGTCTTTGAGAGCTTATAATTCTTTGCTGCATTGCACAATGATTATTTAATTTTACGCATTAATATTTTTCTTGAGAAACATGGTATGTTTTTGGTATCAATGTAAAGCTTATTACCACTCTACGTGGTGTAATTAGTCCATGGTCTAAATCAGGTGGTTTGTGAATACCAAAATTTAGACCATGGTCTAAATCCGTGGTTTAAACAATTGAATTAGACCATGCACTAACTAAACCACGTTTGTGAATTCGGGCCAACAAGTTCATTGTTTTAGTTGAATACATAGGGGAGACTGGGGTAATTATGGCCCCGTTGTCTTTGAGAGCTTATAATTCTTTGCTGCATTGCACAATGATAATTAAATTTTTACACATTACTATTTTTCTTCAGAAACACGGTATGTTTTTTGTATCAATGTATAGCTTATGGACCACTCTTTAGGTAAAACACCTGTTGGTCTACAACCTATTGGTCCACTAGCCAATACGTCTACCTCCATTCAGTCTAAACCCTTATCGTCCACTAACCATTTGGTCTATACCCAATCAGTCCATCGACCATTCCTCTACATCCAATTGGTCCACTCACCAGTTGGTCTACATCCAATGGTCCACCAACCAGTGGTCCTCATCCAATCAGTCCACTCACCGTTTGGTCTACATCCAATTGGTCCAATCCCAAGTTGTTTACATCCAATCGGCTCCACTTCACCGGTTGGTCTACATCCATCGGTCCACTCACCGATTGTCTACATTTCCAATCGGGTTTCACACTCACCGGTGTCTATCATCCCAATCGGTCTACTCCACCGTTTGTCTACATCTCAATCGGTCCAACTCACCGCAGTTGTCATATCAAATTGGTTCCACTCACCAAGTTGGTCTAGCATCAAAGGGATCACTCACCGGTTGTCTACATCCAATTGGTCACTCAATCAGTTGGTCTATCATCAAATTGTCCCACTACCGGTATGGTCTATACATCCAATTGTCCACTCACCGGTGGTCTACACTCCAATTGCTTCCACTCACCCAGTTGGTCTTACATCCAATCTGGTCCACTCACAGTTGGTCTAAACTAATAATTGAATCACACTAACCATGTATGTATTAATTCTTTCAACACAAGTTAGAAAGCCAAAGAAAGAATATCAAAGTGAGATGAAGAATCATACTGCGTTTGCAGCGGTAAAATGATCCAATATACCGATAGATAAATGAACAGGTGACGGAAGGAGAGAAAACTGATGTTATCTACTATGGAAGGAGTAGCTGTTCAAGATATGGAAATAAGAGAATTTAGTTTTATACTCTGCGAGTTAGGTTCAATTGTACCAGTTGTATGGTTAAGAGAAACCTTAAATTTTTAGTTAAATCACATCGCAAATATGGAATCGTTGTTTTTTGTCTTTAATTTGCCATAGGAATTTTATTTCAGGATGCATCTTTACAAATTTTGTCAATGAAATTGAAGTCTTAAGCAGCAACATTTCTCTCAGATGTTTATGTTGTTATGCTTTCGACTTTGCAATGATAATAATATTCAAGTATTCTAACTTCATTTTCAAAGAAATATCTATTTTAATTTTTTCAACAGAATTTTGGCTGTTCCTGTTCCAATGATGCCACAGGAGGCGTGTCTTGCTGGACATACTGATCCGCTGGGCATCACAGCGATACAGTTGATCCAGGTCGTTTGATTTAATGGAATGGTATTAACAACATCATTAAAAATTATTTATAATAATAGTATTTTATTATAATGTTATGACAGTTTGTCATTATGATTTTTTGTTTGATTTTATTTGTCAAGGAAGAAATTGGTTTAATTTTCTCCTCGCTTGTTCTCCACAGGTTATTACTGCGACTTGATGAGTTGCAATGTGACGGTCTATGTAATGTGCCTATGCTAGCGGGTCCATCCTGCCCAACCCAGACAACCAAACTATGGTGATATCTGCCGCTAAGGAATCTGCCAGAAGGAAGCTATGACCTCAGCCCATTGAACCAAGCGTGACCTTATCTCACATTGACTCTTTACTTTGAGTTAATTTTGATATTTTCGCTTACTGGGTTTGTAAGATCTAAAGAGTACTACTGCATCTGTATAATTCAAGATTTTCTAGCTGTTACTGTTGCAGAAAATTGTATGATAAGTACACTGTGCATTATAAAATAATTATTATTTTTTACCTTATTTGTTCTATACATGTACATGGAGCAGTATTACAGTTAATGTCCAACATTCAGATTTATCTAAATGAATTTGTAATCTTAATGTTGTTAATGCCATTCTAGGAAAATTCAACAACGAGACAGGATCAGGCCGGAGGCGACTTGCCAGCCTTCACTGCTGGAGTACGTGCGCTGGGGTCGGCCCTTCCCAACGCGACTGTGATGTCCGTCTGGTTGCCATGCTGGATCAAACGCCGCCCACCAATGGAGCAATGTCTGTGTCACCGTGCCAATGGTAGCCCCATCAGAATTCCTGCCGTCTGGCGGAGTTACCAGCCGTTTGTGGAGCAGGGGAGTGTGGGATCATTAGTGCGGGTTTGAATACTTGGATAGGACGAGGCGATCGATGAGGAACAGAGCGGTGTTGGTGCGCCTACTGGTGTTTTCACCAAGGATTGCCAGCAGGTACTTTATTAATACAGTTTTCATTTTATGTTTGATACTATTAGAAAAGGGTGTTCTTAAATTCTTTTCTTTTTTTTTATTACATTTTTTTTTTTTGAATTCCATATTTCCAAACAAACAATAAACACATAAATACCAAAGTTACAGACCGAATGACATCAAAATATAGAAAGAAATATGAAGGAGCCTTTAGTTAAACGTATGCTTGGATGATTTCGCTGTTTATCTTGCGCCGGGATAATTTTCCGCGCTGAGCCGGCCCTCAAAGAATATTTCCAAGTTCTTGAATTCGCTGCCCATTTTAGTAAGAGCAATTGAATGCACATACCAAGCATGAAAAGGCATGCGATATATTCGTGCGTTGAAATTGTGCCCTGCCGATCTTTGGCGAAATACGAAATTAAGTCGAATATTCGATTACATACTATAGCCTTTTGTAAATATGTGTGTAAAGAGAAAAAAAAAGAAACCTCTTGATTCAAGATAATGATGGATAATGTAATGAATATAAAGTTATTTTGATGAAATATTGATTTTTGGTTTTAATTTGTACCCGTAGAGTGGGGTGGTTCGGGGAGGGCAAGACAAAATTATTTTTAATCGAGTTCCCCCAGTTTTATAGGTAAAACTTTAGTAGGGCCTACGTGGGGGGGGGGGTGTGAGAGTTGGTCGCACATTTTTTGTAAATCGCGTCTATCCCCGTCACACTGAGCTCGTTCCTACTACGTCCTTGCAAAGCCGAACGGGCATAGTCTGTGTTTAAACTGAGTGGACGTAGTAAATACTTCTTACGATCTGTTTACGAACTTCATGGACTAGCTCGGTCGGATTTCCAAAAACTGTAAAAAATCGGGCGCCCATCTCGTCCTAAAATTTAACGGGGTGGCAACGTCCTGAAACGAGATGGACGTACTACAAACGAAATTGCCGTATCTAAATCGTTCTAAGATGGCTTGACGTCATACAAACGAGCTTTGTATATTAATTATTCAAGTTCTAAATTAAACGTAGTGACAACGTTTCTTAAACGGGTAGGACTTACTCTGAATCGAGAAGGACGTACTACGAACATACGTTTTCAATTTTTAAACAGAACGACATGTCATAATTCCCGTCACACTGAGGCTAGTTTCTCACTGCGTTCTAGGTAGTTCTTGTGAACGCAATCTGTTTACACCGGACTGAACGTAGTGCGACCTTTTAGAATCTAGTACAGACCGTTACAATCATGTTTACGACTTGGCGACGGGCCCGACGGAGAGAACGGAAAGGCATTCCAATTTTTTTGAACATGTTTAAAAAAAATCGTACTGGCTTCAAGTTCTAAAATTAAACGTAGTGACAACGTTCCTTAAACGGGTAGGACTTACTCTGAACTAGAAGGACGTACTACGAACGTGGTACCTAACTTTTATCATGCTGCGCATAGGCACTTTTAGTGACCGTTTTGGACGTGCTACGAACGGTATAGAGTGGAACGAGCAGTTTTACTTTCTGAACTGGATAAAACGTATTGCGGACGCGATAAAGACGGAATTGACGTAACGAGAACTATTTATGAACTGCCTAGCATCGTATTCAAGAAATTATATTTTAAAGTTATAAGTTCCAACCCGACCAAAGCCCGTTCAGCATTTTTTTTTTTAAACGGGCAAAAACGGTCAAGACGTTATAGAACGACCTCAGTGTGACGGCCCCCTTATACTTCTGCCGTAGGGGTCAATCACGGTATAAAAATGTCTTTTATTTCTTTTACTTTTTGCTCAATTTGGCTCCCCTAAGTTAATGTTAATTTGGCGGGCA
>CALNVZ010000429.1:199559-214792 GCA_940671915.1 Paracentrotus lividus | reverse complement strand
AGTATAATCCAATTAGTCTGATCTAACAGTGTAGATTGTTTTGGAGATGGCGCGATCACCATTCTCGGACGATAAGTGCTTGTAGAATAACTGTCAAACATTTACAAGGTGCCTTAAGTTATAAGTAAGCCAAGAGCACTATGATCGGTTGGCCATAACTCTGATGTTTGGAATAACGCTACTAAATGCACGAGCAGAACAAATAATCTAAACATTTTTCTGTGCCAAGACAGATGGGCGAAGGGGATAGGGTAACCTCAAAAATTGTGTTGTGTAGTGTGTGGGGGGGGCGGGTTGTTTGTAAAAAGTTGAGTGTGAGAGGCGGTATTTGCTTGTTCTTTTGCAAGCTTCATCTCCACTAACCAATGGTATCGCATGACATATATTTTCAAGTCATTGGGGGCACCGTTAATAAAATCTGATTATAGTGTATGTGGGTGTTTTATTTTTGGGTGTGTGACGAGTTGTGAGAAGGGTGTGAGCAGTGGTGTGTGTGTTGGTGTGTGTATGATCTTTGCTTAGATCGTGCTTGTGTTTATTCACAGACCCTATGTTACATGGATATAGATTTCAAAAAGTAATCGGACAGGTAATTCAACCACAGTTAATGTAACTTTTGATGTTCATGAATACTTTCTTGTAGTGTCAGAAGTTTATCGGGATTGCTATGGCCCATTGATTTTTAAATCGTGGTTGTCGTAGTATCGTTACTCGACTAAAACTATTAGTCGCCATGTTTGGAGCTGAAACGCCCAATGGAGGATAACTATATTCTGATGTCCTACAAGGAAACGTAATGAATTCTATCACGAAATAAAAGATCTAAATCAGCATGATTGCTAGGCAGAAGAAATAGTTACCTCAGCACTCGTCTGCTAAGATTATTGTTGTTAATATGCCGGTCATGTGGTGCCATCCCAGCAGTGACCTGACGAATCATTAGCACTTGTTTTTGGTTCTATACGTATCAAATCCAAAATAACTTTACTTTGTTTGTAGCTTTTCACTATGCCATAGCACACGCTCGTACAGGTAGGGCAGAACATTATAGAAAACTTGGCTTACTTTTTGGTAAAGTATGGCATGTAACGTATTTTTGTAATAATATGAACACTGCAGTCGGTACATGCGATGAATAATTATGTAAGATGTGTATGTATCGTCAATAAAATGATAAAATAAATTCTCATTGAGCTGCCATTAATCACACATATGGCATATATATTATCAAATTTAGTTTACAGTCAATGAACTTTGTTATTCGTATGTAATCCGAAAATTCGTTCGGGTCCAGATTGGTCAATTTCTGTGACTATTGCCTCTCTTCCTGACATTTTACGTTACAATAAATTGAAAAATCATTTTTTATTATCTTAGGTAGGCCTCATCAAGACTCAACATTTTCGAGGTAGGTTCCTTGCATCCCATAAAAATGATATATATCGAAAGTTCATAGATTAGTTCTTCCTGTACATATTCCTTATTATAAACCATTCAGTGAAAGGTGGTCGTGGTCGAAAAAACCGCCATTGGTGGTCTCGGCTGATGATTTTCTTTTCTGTTAACTCATTTTCGTTGTTTTACCAACTACTCGATAGCTAGCACCGAAGGATACCCCAGTAAGAACATCTCTAGAGTTCGTAGGGGGGATGGGGGTGCAGGGTTTCGACCCTAGCCAGTCTATCTATATCAGATGTTAGCAGATTGAAAGTTCGAATAAAAATATAGCCCTACATCTAAACAGACCTTGCATCTTCTCAAGATAGAAAGAACAAAAATGATAATGTATAATAGTATAGACATAGGAATAGATATATAAGCTTATAGAAGATATGATAAACATCATAATTCATATGAGATGAAATAGAGGTATGTATTAGCTAATATGACAAATATGTTAACTTGTTTGGGTAATTAGGCCTATTTTGTATTTTCTTATGCAAAAAATTCTTGAGAGAGCTGGTTGCAATGTCATAATAATCAAAAACTTTTGTGAAACTTGCAAAAAGTATTTAGTGTAAGAGCACATAAATTCTCAGTTTGAGCTGCAAATACCAAACTTGACAAGAGGAAAAGGGTATTATAAAAAAAAAAAAAAAAAAAAAAGAAAAAATCCTTTTCCCTAAACTCAATAAATGCAATCAAGGCCCCTACTGAGAGAATAATAGAAAACAGGTATATAAACACAATAGTTCATGGTCGCATGCCATGTACTCTGAATAAAGGATAAAGCACACTAAATAACCTAAACGGGTAGACCGACTGAGTTACACAGCTAGTCGAGTGGATGCCCTGACTGACATAAAACTGTACGGGCTCACGAAACGGACTAGCTTTCTTCACCACCTACCCAGTTATTTACGTGAACTTAGCTTGATAAAAGGCCCGTCAAGTCGTCGGTCAGAACGCGACTAGTTTTAATGCCTAAGTCGGGTCACGACCGGACAGCTTTTCTAGAAAAGATAGTGGTCATGACAGACTAGCTTTAAAGCTAGTCCGTCGAGAGCTTTTCTACCGGATGTTCTGTGGTCTTGACCGACTTAGCATGACAGCTAGCTTAATATTAGAATTCACCAGCTTGTCACGAGAACGTCCCAATAGAAATATTAGAAAGGACATTTTAAAGATGGGGATTAAAAAAACCTGTATTTTTTTGAGTCACAGAATTCGAGCAAGAAAAAATAAATAAATAAAAAGATAAAAAATTTTATTATAGTATGATATAGTTCAGAAGACCTGAATAATTACAGGAGGGCACAAATCAAGTTAACATTAATTCATTATGGCAGTTATCAACATAATGGGGTGCAGGGGCCGAGGGGTCGCGCCAATAGCTTGCATCAGTCCATTCTTTTGGTTGTACGGCATACCCTGCTTTTTCATTTTCCTGCCTACGCTTATCCTTCTTACAGGAGCCACTTCAGAAACGCCCAAAGTCGTGCCTGCTAATTCAATATTCTCTTTCCAGATGACAAAAATCTAAAAGAAAAGTGGCGACCTATATTTTATTATTGAAATTAGAATCTCACTTTCATCATTTAATGTGTTGTTATTTATCGTGTAAATCAACACAATTTATAATTGACATTTTAGCAAAGACTAATTTTCGCGTTGTTGATATAATGCATTAATCTTTGGGAAAAAAATAACCGCTATCCTGTGAAACTGAAACATTAGGAATTAAAAAAAAGTACTCACATAAACAATCATCGTCACACACGAAGGAGATCGCCATTTAATAATCTTAATTTTAACGGGGGTATATATCGAGACTGTGTGTTTAACAGTTTTGATTCATTAAATGGAATTTACATACGAAATGCAACTAATGTAATGCCTTTTTTGCAATGCCATTGTTATTTCCAATGATTGTCCATCCTTCTATTCACGTCTGTTGCTAAGTGCGGCGCATTCAGACGCAGCATCTGTAATAATAGACGGTTCTTGGGTTTTTATTCTAACGAGGTTATTCAATGGCCTGTAATTAATAAATGGACAATTTTTTTAACCTAACTTGTAATTTGCATATTGGTCGATGATTGATGTTATGCTACCCTATCGTAACTTTTCAGATTGTCCAAGCGTCCCAAAACAACCTTTATTTGAGGAATTGTCGATTGTAAACTCTATCCACTTTTTATCCCACTGGCTGTTGCTAGCCGGGCAATTCACCAGGCAATCAGTAAGAATAGAACCGGGTTCTTTGGTTCTATGTAACAGGTATTCAATTAGCATAGTATTGAAATTGCAAGCCAAAACAACCTTTGTTTGAGCAGGAAGTTCCTGTTAAATAAATGGTCTCCACTGAATATGCTCGGAACAGAAATAAATAGAGAAGGTCATTGAAACGACATGCATCTATGTGTATCAAAAAGCGAGTCGGTCATTCTAATGGGTAAACTTATCCCACCTACATACTTTTATTGTACCTAGTCCTGTCCAAGTCGTTTCCGCGAGGTTAGGTTTTCAGTGCAAAGGATATGAATAATAGAAAACTCCTTTCAACCTGATTATTCTTCTTCTTTTCTGCGTTTATTTACTATTTTTCTTGAGAAACATGGTATCAAATGTACAATCACTCTATAAGCTCAGTGTTTTATTAGAATATACATAGGGGAAGATGGGGTTATTATGCCCGGGTAATAAAGGCCCCTTTGTCTTTGAAGAGCTTATTCTTTGCTGGGCATTGCCACAATTGTATAATTTAATTTTACGGCATTAATAGTTTTTCTTGAGAACATGGTATGTTTTTTGGTATCAATGTTAAAGCTTATGGATCCACTCTATAATGCTCAGTGTTTTATGGTTAATACATAGGGGATGACTGGTGGGGTATTATGGCCCCGGGGTAATTATGGGGGCCCCTTTGTCTTTTGAGAGCTTAATAATTCTTTCTGCAGTTGCACAATGATAATTTTAATTTACGCATTAATATTTTTTCTTGAGAAACGATGGAATGTTTTTGGATCAATGTAATAGCTTATGGACCAACTCTTATCAAGCTCAGTGTTTTAGTTGAATACATAGGGGAGCTGGGTTTATTATGGCCGGGGTAATTATGGCCCCTTTGTCTTTGAAGCTTAAGTAATTCTTTGCTGCATTGCACGAAGAATTATTAATTTTAACGCATTAATATTTTTCTTGAGAACATGGTATGTTTTTTTGGGTATCAATGTAAAGCTTATTACTAACTACGTGGTGTAAATAGTCCATGGTCTAAATCAGGTGGTTTTGTGAATACGCAAATTGGTAGACATGGTCTAGAATCCGTGTTTAAACAATTGAATAGACCCTGGCACTTAGACTAGAACAACTTTGTGAATTCGGCCAAAAGTTCATTGTTTTAGTTGAATACATAGGGGGAGACTGGGGTAATTATGGCCCGTTGTCTTTGAAGCTTATATCTTTGCTGCATTGCACAATGATAATTAAATTTTTACACAATTACTATTTTTCTTCAGAAACACGTATGTTTTTTGTATCAATGTATAGCTTATGACCACATCTTAGGTAAAACACCTTTGAGGTCTACAACCTTGTCCACCAGCCAATACGTCCACCTCCATTCAGTTAAATCCTTATCGTCCACTAACCATGTGGTCTATAAACCCAATCAGTCCCATCGACCATTCCTTAACATCCAATTGGTCAACTCACCAGTTGGTCTATACATTCCATTTGGTTATTTTCACTCGGTTGGTCACATCCATTGGTCCACTCAGCCAGTTGGGTCTACATCCAATTGGTCCACCTCACCGATTGGCCTCAATCCAATCAGTCCACTCTCCGGTTTTGGTCTCATTCCAATTGGTCCAATCCCAAGTTGGTCCTAAGCATCCAATCGGTTCCACTCACCGGTTGTGGTCTACATCCATCGGTCCAGCTCACCGATTGGTCTACATCAATCGGGTTTCCACTCACCGGTTGTCTATTCATCCAATCGGTCTTACCCACCGGTTTGTCTACATTCTCAATCGGTCCAACTCACATGCAGTTTGTCTATATAAATTGGTTCCACTCCCAAGTTGGTCTAGCATCAAATTGGTCACTCACGCGGTTGGTCTATTCATCCCAATTGGTCACTCACTCAGTTGGTCTATCATCAAATTGTCCCACTTACCGGTTTGGTCTATACATCCAATTGGTCCACTCACCGGTGGTCTACATCTCCAATTGCTCCACTCACCAGTTGGTCTACATCAATTGGTCCACTCACATTGGTCTAACACTAATAATTTGAATCCACTAACCATGTATTGTATTATTCTTTCAACAGGAGGAGGGGCAGAACAAAATATTTTATTCGAAGTTTCCCCCCCAGTTAATAAAGGTAAATCTTTAAAGAGGGCTACGTGGGGGGGGGGTGTGAGAGTGGTGCACACATTTTTTTTTAAACTCGGCCGTATGATCCCCGTCACATGCTGACTCGTTCCTAACTACGGTCCTTGCAAATTTTGCACGAGCAGTGGCATAGTCTGTGTTAAACTGAGTGGACGTTAATATCTTCTTACGAATCTGTTATCGAAACTTCATGGATTATGCTCGGTCGGATTCCAAAAAAACTTGTAAAAAAATCGGGCGCCCATTCTCGTCCTAAAATTTAAACGGGGTGGCAACGTACCTGAAACGCAGATGGACGTACTACAAACTGAAATTGCTGGTACTTAATCGTTCTAAAGATGTGCTTGGACTCATACAAACGGCCATGTATATTAATTATTCAAGTTCTAAAAATTAAAACGTAGTGACACGTTCTTAAACGGAAGGACTTACTCTGACGAGAAGGAGTACTACGTGAAAGATCGTTTTCGATTTTTTAACAGAACGACATGGTCATCAATTCGCCCGTCACAGCTGAAGCCTGTTCTCACTGCGTCTAGGAGTGTCTGGTGATATGTGGCTCATCTGTTTACAGACACGGTTACTGAACGTACGTCGCAGACCTTTAGAAATCTAGTTACAGACGTTCTACAATTGTTTACGAACTTTGGCGAACGGGCCCCGAACGGAGAGAACGGAAAGGCATTCTCAATTTTTTTGAACATGTTAAAAGAAAAATCGTAACTGGCTTCAAGTTCTAAAATTAAAAACCGTAGTGACAACGTTCCTTAAACGGGTAGGGACCTTACTCTGAACTAGAAGGACGTAGCTACTCGAACGTGGTACTAACTTTTATCAGCATGCGCATAGGCACTTTTTTAGTTGACCGTTGGACGTGCTACGAACGGATAGAGTGAAGAGGCATTTGACTCGTTCGGAACTGGATAAAAACGATTGCGGAACGCGATAAAGACGGAATTGCGTAATGCGAGATATTTTATGAACTGCCTATGCAATCGTATCAAGAATTATATTGTAAAGTATAGAAGTTCCTACCGAACCAAGGCCCGTTCAGCATTTTTTTTTTTTAAACGGCAAAAAACGGTCAAGACGTTATAGAACGACCATCAGTGTGACGGCCCCCTTATGACTTCTGCCTCGTATGGGGTCAATACGGTATAAAATGTCTTTTATTTCTTTTACTTTTGCTCATTTTGGGCTCCCCTACAGTTAACTGTAATTTGGCGGGCAACGGCCCCCCCCCGCCCCCCCAGAATACCGTGCATGTTTGTTTTTATTTACAGTTTTTACCTCTCTATTTAGATAAGTTTGCATGCTGCATGCTTCAAAATGTCATGGTACAGTGAAGGATCGAGGCGGGCGTTTTTTTTTTATCGATTAACCTGAAAACGGTGCATTTTAATTTTCATACTAAAATGAAGATGGAAAATCATACGTAAAAAAAAAATTATAATAATAATAATAATAATAAATAAAACTTGTTGGAAAATGTGATAAGAAAATGATAAATCTAAAATATATTATCAGACAATTATGTCTTCTAAAATAAAATGCAATTTGTTATAACGAATGAAGGTCATATCTGATGTAGGCCTATACAATTAAGAAATTAATGTAATGCCCTGGTTTATAATGTATTAAGTTTGAACAATGAACAATATCCTACCTTATCATGTGCTTCCAACTACAGTCTATGAAACTGAATTTGTAGTTCAACAATTTAGTCTTATTGTACACATGCATACATTTTAGGGGGGGGTGGGCTTTACGGGTCCGGCCCCTCCCCCAGGTAGGCGCCCAAAATGACCCCCAACGGGTCTTCAAATTAGACGGGCGCCACATTGAGAAAAATTAAAGAAAATAAAAAATTTAAAAAGGGCCAACAAATATAAATATAATTTAAGACAGCTGATATATGACATTATGGTTTGCCGAAGGCCAAAACAATTGGTCAACTACCACCCCTCCACCCCCCCCCCCAAGAAGTCAATATATATGAGGGCAATAAGGGTAGGGTGAGGTTGCTCCATCGGCCCGTAAATATTTTGGCTAACTTGTAGACCAAAAATTAGGAAGATCACCAATATTATTTTTTTTGGTGGTTGTAGGCGTATGCCAGATACAATTAGTAGTCCAATTAGAAGACCAATTGCTAAGAGAACAAGGATGATTAGTACATGCATCCAATTGGTTGTGGACCAAATGCATAGTAGACCAATTGCATGTGGACCAAACGTCTAGTAGACCAATTGGTTGTGGACCAAATGCCTAGTAAACCAATTGGATGTGGACCAAACGCCTAGTAGACCAATTGGTTGTGGACCAAACGCCTAGTAGAATGCCCCAAAATTGGTCCCGTGTTCATGACCCCCCCCCCCCCCCCCCCCCCCCCCATCCCATCCCCCTTCACAACAGATTGATCGAGAAGTCCATTCTTTATTAACCTTTATGGAAACTTACATATTCATGTAATAATTGTTATATCATGCATGTAATACACATGCGCGCAATGTAATAGGGTATTGCACGTGTATGTATGGGTTTTCCACATAAATGGGGCAAAAACGTCGTTTTTCCGTATATTGCAGTCGTAAATTTATAGTGTTATATCTTTTTATCGGAAAAAGGTATTACTTTTTCTTTTTCACATAGTCTTGTCCATAACTCGTGGCACATTTCTGAAAAGTTTTTGCGCTTCAGGTCTTTACATGATTATTACAAGAGGTAAAACAATAAATAGATAAAAATTATTTTTTTGAAAAAAATGATAATGACCCCCCCCCCCCCTCCTCCAAACAAGTTTCACGACCAAGAAAGAAGGAGAAAAGAAAAAGGGTGAAAATAATATATAATTTAACCCGTTGTATAATTAAGCCTGCATATATGCGGGCTGAAGAATCTCAGATCATCCCTCTTGTCGACCGTTTTATTCCACTCATGATTGCATAAACATATAATAACCTAATATAATTTAAATTATCTGACATTGATCTATTTAAAACTGTCTTTGTTTCACCTTTAAATAAAAACAATTTCTTGCAAGCATGCTTGACAATCACGATTCATTTTGCTTTGTAAAAAGTTCTCAGTATACAACGGGTTAAAATATGTCAAAATCTATCACAAAATTTAATTTTGTATGAAAAAGGTCAACATTTTGCTCGCTCGCCCCCCCAGAGACAATTTATCCCCGGACAAAGTTACCCCGACACACATTACCCCCGCACAGACGATCTACCCACCGGCAGTTTACCCCCTGGACAACAATTACCCCTGGACCATTTCCCCCGAGACATTACCCGGACAGGGTTACAACCACCCGCCCCCCCCCCGCCCCCTAGCCACCATGGCCCCAATTTGAATGTTTGGAAACCAAAGGCCCAGCCCCCAATTGTGAGGTCTCGTCTGTTAAGTCGCAAAGTTTGTCGAATTATTTTTATCTACTTTGATCTCATCTAAATTGAGGCTATTCCTTCTTTTCCATTCCTCTTCTAATTATTTTATCTTTTCCTTTTTCTTTATCCTCTGCCTCTTCCCTATCTCTGCCTGTTCTATCTCTGCCCTCGCCTATCTCTCACACACATTTCTCTTATTATTTCCCTTTTTCCCTTTGTTTTTTCCTATCCATTTAATAATAATTTTTAATCAATATCAATAGTTCCCTGACGGCCATTAAATTGTGCCTACTATTCTAGTAACTATTCATAGTGGCGCAGCTTTAATATTAATACTGGCTTAGCCATAGCTATTGCCGCTATAAAAGGCGCTTTACGCATTGTAGGAATGTCTCCTACCAAGGTACCCATTTACCTTACTGGCAACAAACATCGCATATGGGTCAGTCTGGCAAATTGCCAGATAAATAATCTTGCCAAAGGGGGACTATAGTTTGTGGAATGGACGGGATCTCGAACCAACACCGTACCTTTGATCATCAGTCCCCGATTACCATTCGGACCACACACCCCAACCCCTCCACTCCCGCTTTTTGTTTTGACTGCGCATAAAAATTGAGGCTATTCTTCATACGACCGTCATAAAGTCAGAATACCAATGATAACTGTTACGATGGGGCACCATAGGCGATGGGTAGTCGCAGGGCACAATGAACAGGAGGGCTTGTTTTCGGCTCTTTCTGTGCCTCCCCCTAAGCCCCCACCTGTTAGAGTCTATACATTATAATGCATCAGGAATATGTAAACTGCCCTTCATAATTCCCAACGCGCTTTTAGGAATCCCGAACGTGCCGAAACCAATGGTTCTCTTATTGATGTGAGTTCATCTGGCCAATAGAACGAAAAAACTATTGATAATCTATGATATTTAATTTTCCGATTAACCTTTATTATTGCATAAATTGACATTACTAAGCAATTTTTTATATTTTCCTATCTTGTTATTTCTATGGAGTTGCATATTAGATCATGACTTTATTTGCCGCCCTTTAGAACCATGGGTTCAGACCCAAGGTTTTATCACGTTATTATCTGAAATTTAAACAAAAACGATAATTAAAAATACATATCCAGTTTGCATCATAGATGAATCCAGAGACGATATTAACATGCTGCTGTATATTATCGTGTATTTTCGTGTCTTTTTCCATGAATTTTTCAAATTGTGTTCTATTGGAAAATAAAAAACGAAGAGGTAATATGTAGGGCCGATTCTCTAATATTTTCATGTGCATTGAACATAATGTAGTATCAAACGTAGGGGCTTGGGGATCAAGCCTCCCCCCCCCCCGCCATCGCCCATTCATTTCTGGTTTTCATCTACGATAAGAGTAGAATGTTATGGTGCAAAAAGGGTAGAAAAAAAGCAAGGAAAACAAAGAAGGGAAAGTGAGAGAAGAGAGCAAAGAGAGAAAGGAGAATATGAAAGAGAAGAGAAAGAGATTTTCATTGAATAAAATCAAGTTTAGAAAAAATTTAGCAAAACCTGCGACACCAGGGCAAGACCCACAGTGGGCGCCCGCTTGATCCATCATCAATGCTGGAGGGCTTACTCGTCGGGCGGGGTAATTGTCCTCGTGGGGGTAATCTGTCTGGGGGAAATTGTCCGGAGTACATCTGTCGGGGTAATGTCTCGGAGTAATTGTCCTCAGGGAGCCGTCAACTGTCTCGGGGAGGGTAAATTGTCTCGTGGTGGAGGATAAATCTGTGGGGCAAGGTATTGTCCGGGGATGAGGTTGAATTGTCCTCGGGGCGCGGGTTGGGGTAATCAGTCGGAGGGTCGGGTAATGTCCTCGGGGGTAAAGGGTTTGGAGTAATTGCCGGGAGTTCATTGTCCTGGGGCGGTTAATTGTCCTCGGGGTAACTTGTCCTGTGGAGTAATTGTCCTGGGATAAATTGCCGGGGTAATTGTCCGGGGGTAATTCGCCTCGGGGGGGGGTAAAGGTTTCGGGTGAGTAATTGTCCTCGGGTAATTACGTCCAGGAGGTATTAGTCCTCGGGGTAGTAATTGTCCGGGTAAAGTAATTGTCCAGGGTCAATTGTTCCAGGAGGGGACGGTAAATTGGTCCGATGAAGCCCGAACAAAATAAATCAAAAATAAAATTTTAAAAAAATTTTAAGAAAATATTTGTTTAAAATTAATAAATAAAAAACAAAAAAAATAAAATTAAAATTTTGTGAAAAATAAATAAAATTAAAATAAAAAAAATAAGAAAAAAACACAAGTTTAAAACTTTTATATGTTAAAAATAAAAAAACCCAAAAACAATAGAAAATAGGAAAAACAACTGCTGAGTACAAGCACAAATATTAGAAAAATTAAAATAAATTCAAATTTTAAACAAAGAGAATAGAACACTTTAAAAATTATAAAAAAAATAAAAAATAAAAAAATTTTTTAAAAAATTAAATCTTATAATAAAATTTTAAACCATAGAATTATAAATATAGTACACAAAGTAGTATGTAACTTCTATGACTAATTTATATAATTAAATATAACTCCCACTAAATAAACCACTACAAATCGTCAGCACCCAAGAGTTTTGAACAATCTCTGAATCCCCTCTCTAGACAGTTGTATTAGAAACTTCTCTCCGTTGATACTTTATCACCCAATAGTCCCGATTTATCCACAAACGTCTTCCATCTCGATGCCCCAGGGGAATACCCACTAACTTTAGCCAATTAGGAGAATGCCCTTCTTCTCCCCCCTCCCCTGGTCCATCCGCAGAAAAGAAGATTCTCTCCTGCGAGATCGATGTGGGGAATATCTATAGTCATTCCTACATCGAGCAAACATGATTCTTGCGCTCACACTAGTTATTTTTATTTTTTTATTTTTTATTTTTTGAGCGTTCCCATTTGTACTCACAATCAATACACAATTCTACAAGTATGAAAGACTTACGCAAGGGGGCCCCACTCTATCTATGTGGGGGGGTAGTCAAACATCTTTTAGAAATTCGATATTAACATTTCAGGCGCGACGAAACACACCCTGAACCGAAGTTTTACACGAATTCAGATTCGTCCAATGGATAATGGCTCGTTCTAAGTAGTTTCCCTGCCTCGATTAAGTGTTACAGACTGCCTCAACGGGGTCATCCTCAAAGAGAAGGAACTTTCATGTGCATCATAATGTACTCCATTTCCAAAACATACAAAACAAGGGGTTTAGAAGCAAATTTACTTCGGAGCTATCTGGTTAGTTAGCGCCGCCTTTAGCCATTGAAGATTAAAAACCGATTAGCATCCAGCGACGTTGTCTTTGAAAGGCTGTCCCTGTAAGATAACACGCAACACACACCGTCGAGGACTCTGATTGGAAATGGTCATTATTTCACCCGGTAAGCACGTTGAATCCCATGTTTATAGGTCCCTTAAGGGGGCCTGGCGAGGGGACAAAAGGTCCGCAGGCAAGGAGGGGGGGGAAAAGCGCGTACAGGATCGGGAACTGTATTCTTTGCAAGAGAGACTCCCTGGGGAGTTCTCACGAAACCCAGATGAACAAGTTATATATGCTTTATTCTCACAACCACTAGTTAGCTTCCAATCTTACTAGTCGTCTACACAAAAGCTCTTCCAAGCTAGACATTAGTAATATCTGTATATTTTTATCGGAGATGTGTCTCATCAGCAATAGCCCTTAATCACAGTTTTCGCATTGATATTGACATTGTGGTTTAGCAAATTTCAATATTATCCGAAATTGAAGTGATTATATTAAAATCGGCAATATTGAATAACAAGTATGAAAGCTCATAAAATATGTAAATATTTTATATAATATGAATTAAAAACGCACAATGTTTCTTACGTGCATATATTTACAAGGTTGATCAATCATGAAATTATAGACCACGTTCAGAACGATGAGATGGGACCCCCGGATGCGTAATTTCATAGTTTACCGTAAATCAGACTTATAAAAAAGTTACGCTAGCTTGAAAATGGAGCTAGATTGAGTTTTTCCAAATTTTTCTGTTTACTCACAAAAAAAATTAATAGTGCATGTAAATTTAAAAGAAATCTCATTTTCAAATTCATTAAAATTTGGGGATAATAGATCGAATTTTAATACCAACCGTAGTCCTGCGAGGTCTCTTTATTTAGCTTTTATGTTAACTGAATAATGCCTTTATGCAATTTATCGAATATTATTCTTGATTGTATTTACGAACGATATTATTTCTTTATTGGATCATAAAAAATCACTTAAAGAATTCACCTGGAATTTTATGGTTCTTAAAAAATAGCGAAGAAAGGGGGAAGAGGGAAAGGGGGAGAGGGGAACGGAAAAGGAGGAAAGAGAGAAATAATAAAAAATATCTTAGTTGACTGAAGTTTTCAAGAAAATCGACCCAACAAAAAACAGCGAAGTATGATATTTAAAGTTTTGATCTTTGTTGACGTTCACAGTGGAGCAGCCTTCTCATTTGATGGTATGTAATTCCATAAGATTTGTCTTGTTGTCATAGGCTCTTGTTAAGGAATGGGAGGTCAATTTGATAATCATTATATGAACATATGTTTGATGGTTGATTAATATATGACCCGCACAGGTGACCCATATCTAATCTTTTCTGAAAAAAAAAAAAACTGACAATTCTTATGGAATTAACACTAATAAACAATAGGAGATTCTGCTCGATGTGACCGATCACAGAATCAAAACTTTGAATTTCATAACTTCATCTTTTTGGGTCGTTTATATCCCAGACCTACCACTCATATTTTCTTTATTTTCTGCGATTTTTGAAGACCAATAAAATTCCAGGTGTGAACTTCCCCATTTAATTGTAAAACCAGTTTATTTTCTAGTATTAGACCAAAATCCTGAGGTTGCCACATTTTGTATAACAAAATGAGAAAATGCGGATGTCGCAGGCCAAATGCAATTCGCCCAACCGATCGTTGCCATAAATTGCGTTGATTGACGCGCGTATCAGCGCTCTCCAAAAAGATATACAGTCCGGAGCTGTCTAAGTATTAGTCAGTGTTGTCACGATTCTGTCAGAGAGGGGCGCTTATGTGGAACCCGCTTGTGGAAAGTCTGTTCACTAATTCCGATTAGTCAAGGAAGTTAGACTTTGACGCGTGTTTCGTGAAACGGCCACCCCTGTCAATATTTTATGGGGGACTTACTGAAAAAGGAAAAAAACATGGGCGGAGCCCGCTCGGCTACCGGCAAGAAACCCGCACGGCGACCAACAAAACTCCTCTCGGCCCCTTGATGCTCCAATGTTTCTACGGACCTCCGGGGTTGAAAAAACACCGCGGAAATCGACAGTGCACAACATCCTCGAGTCTTCCCGGCTCCCTAGTTACTGCATAGCTACTGGAAAAATTGTTCCGGTGGTGCACAAATTAAGGGAGAGCCGGTGGGTATAAAGTACCGCCCGTAAGATTAAAGGTGCATTTTCCTTCCTATCTGTAAGGACCCGGGAATAAAAGCTGTTTAGGGAAAGGGGAATGACCCAAAATTGTGGTCTTCGTGTCCCATTCGCTCTGATTGGGGTAGGCTAAAATCTCGTGCGAAACCAAAAATTGGAACCGCACTGCTTAGAAAATATCATAGAGGACTAATTCTGCTGCCCGACGCCCCCGATGAGTTTGAACATGTGATCTCGGCATACATTGACCCCTTTTTATATTTCTCATCAAGAGATTTTGTTGCAGCGAGGACTGGTAGAACCGAGGGCGGTTGCTACAAGGGCATGATACGCGTCGAATGTTAACGGTAAGGAGGGGGGGGGGGATGACCTGACACAAATATAGTTCTTCTAGAAGTGTTTTTCTTTTTATTTTAGTTCTCCAAAGGAGGGGGGGGTAGGGTGCGTGGTGTGATTAGTAGCTTTACAGAGTGTTAAGTCTTGTAGGGGCCAGGACATGGTACAAAGGCAGTATTTATTTCTTTTAAAAAGGCTCCTGCAA
>CALNVZ010000429.1:182165-198654 GCA_940671915.1 Paracentrotus lividus | reverse complement strand
ATCTTTTATACCCAAAATTTCGGGCTCGCAGCTTCCGCGATTTTATCACTTCACATTTGCGATAATATTGAAAATTTTGCTAAACCCAATTCTAAATATTCAAACGAAACCGTGATGCTTGCTATCATAAATGCACAAATAAGCCTTTCACAACTTTCGTATATAACACTTGGTTTATAGAATACATCATCTTCCGATAACTATTCCTCGGGTTTTAATCGGCGGATATTCAGTATTTAGAGCAAATTGGGTCCTTATAGATCCTTGGAAGGAGGTTATTGTCGCTTGATAACAATCGGCACTTGCACGTTCCGCAAGAAAAAATAAATTTAGATTATCACTATAATCTACGTGGTTGGTAGAGATAAAATGCCACCTTTATATTGAATATTTATCAATATACTTTCTGTTTTAAAACTCCACATATTTCGAGCTCGGCGGCGTTTTCGCCGCCGTCGGGAGACTAGATGAACTCAAATCATAACTGGCCACAACATACACTTCATTTGGAGTTCAAAATATTCGAGCTCGCCCCTCGCGCTGCAATACAGTTTCGGCGTTCCCGCAGATACGTTATAATCAGGGTTCTACAAAATTACACAATTATCTTTTAAGAGATTAATTTATATACTAAAACACAGTTGCCCTTGTATCTGTATATCCATATTATATCCATTTATAACCCAAATTTTCTTCGGCTCGGCGCTTCCCGCGAGCGGCCTCTTAAGAGGGACCTGCCGTAATCAAAATGACAAACAAAAGGGAATAAATCTTCCAAACTCTAAAACATAATTATTGTATTTATCAATAATTCCTTCGTTTTAGGTCAGTATATTCGGGTCGATATGTAAATTCAACAGTGGATTGTCTACACAACTACGGGCTGCCATGCCCGCACGCGTTGCTTGCTGCCGCTCTGCAGGATGTTATTTGTCTGTCTATCCCTCTTCTCAAAGCCCCCCCCTTCGGAGCAACAAACCTAGATCCGCCCCTGTAAATTGATGAAGTGTAGTACAGCGGAGCACTAGGATTGCGACATTGGAGGTTTCTAGCTCCGTGTCTAAAAGTCAACATTACATCACTTAGTCTTTCTCATTGCTATTGGTGTAAGCAAGTTTGAGTCATGGTTAACTTTCTGGAGCACAGATAGCAGGACCTGTTATCATTTGAGTCTTGAGGTCGGACTATAGCACTATATTATTTATGTTTGCGTCTTGCTACGTGAATATTATGTGGGAGAATTGGTATAATATTTACTTGAAAATCATAGAGAGGTCCTCTCTCCTTTGAGACCCGTTTGAGAGAAAAAAAAGGGGCGGGGTGGGTAGAAAACTAATTAATATCTAAAAAAAATACAAAAAGGAATCTCCATGGAAAGTGGGAGCTTTGAAATATCAATGGGGTCAGGTCCTGGAGCATCAGGTTCCGTTCCCTCTCGCCTTTAGCGGAATTTCTGTGATACGATTGATATCAAAATGTAAGCTGATAGTATAATAATAATCTGGTCAAACCATTCGTCACAAAAAAAGTAAGGATAAATATACAAATAAAAGCCTGTTCCGCGGAAGAATATGTTTGCATAAGGAGACTGGGAGTGGATTGGACTGGCTCCGGTCAAAAGATTCATGTGTGGTGGTACATGTATCTGTAGACCGGAAGGCGAGTGACTAAAAAGAGATGTTACCTGTTTGACAAGGGAGAAGGGAATTAACAGCAAAATATGCTCCGTAATAAGGTAGCTAAAATTTTACAAATCAATGCCCCCTCTTCATATAAAGAAAAGAAATAGAATTTGTTTGGGAGGGGGGGGAATTTTCCTCTGTACAAACCCTTAACCAATAGGATTGCTTTCCAGCATTTTTCCCTTAATTTTCCAGCAACAAAACAAAACAAACAACAGAAAAAACAAAAAAGTAGAGGGGGGGGAGGGGGTTAAGCATTCGAGGAAGGCCCAATGAGATTTCAAACTGTAGGCCTATCTTGGGCCCTCGCTCAAGATTTGGAACAACTTGTCATAAATGAGTTAAGATCATTGATATTCTTGCTGATGGCTTGATGCATGTGCCGATGCAAGCTTGTGTACTGCCCTCCTTTGATATTGTTCTAGTATTTGCTCTTTCTGATTTTGGAATTATTATTCACCCAAGATAAAATATGTTAAGGATTTCAGGTTAATTTTATATTGTTGTTTTTCCATTTTATTTTAATGTTTGCATCAGGAGAGCTGAAAGATGTTCTCCCAATCTCCCAATGGTGTTGATCTGTGTAAAAGTATGTTTTATCTCTAAGTAAGTAGCTCGAAAATAATAAAATTTGATTTGGAGATACACTATGAGAATTCTATCATATCTTAACAATTTGATATATATCTGTAATTGCTTCATCTTAAGAACAGTGTTTTTACATGTAATGAGTTGCAGCACTTGAGTTATTCTTTTCCATTTCATATAATTGCTCTCATCAAATAAGCCTGAGAAAGCAGTAGCATGTAGCTCAAAAATTCACTTGGAGAGCAAAAAACATGGTATACAACAGTTTCGTTTTAAATATATTTGCGGCTGAGTCCCTCTTTAAGAATTCTTTCTTTTTTACACTTTTCAATTTTTTTTTTGTCATGGTCCTTCCTGTGTCGTTGTCCCATGAAGGGTTTTTATCAGCACGGTCATGTGCAAGAAAAAAATGGTACCGGTCGGGGAAAAAATCATTTAGGTGTGAAATCTTTCATATAATGTGTGTTTTGTGGTATCAAAATTAAAGCCAAAAAGATTTTTCTTGTGGGCTGAATGGCGCTTTGTCCTGTAGACATTCGCTTTCGGTAAGAACAAAAGTTAATGCTAAAGTTTTGTAGCGACGAGGAGAAAATAAATTACGCACGTGTGCTATTTGTTTATGGACGCTGCTGAATCACCCGTCATGCTATTGCGAAATCGTCACCAAGGCATGGGACGGCGTGAGAAAAAAGTTGATATGTTTTACCTTTGAATTGTAGAAAATTAGCCATCATTCAAAAAATACTGCACCAAATGTGATGAAAAAAATCGTAGAAGAAAGAGTGATAATTCCTGCATCTATGAAAATAACAAACAATCCGACGAATCGTTAGAATTAAGCCTTTCACGCGTATAAAAAAATTGTTTTCAACTTGTACCATTTATTATTTGACACAAGACTGTAAGTTTAACAAAGCATGCACCTTAACACCGTTGTATACTAGGAACTTTTTATAGAGCTGGAATTAATCGTGATTGTCAAGCATGTGTCTTGCAAGAAATCTTTTCATTTAAGGTGAACCAAAGACAGCTTTAAAGATTCCAATACAGATAATTTAATCTATATTATATGTTAATGCAATCATGAGTGAAATAAACGGTTGACAAGAGGGATGTTCATGTTTTTCACATATATGCGGTCTTAGTATACAATGGGTTAATAAATAAGTGTTTGTAAGTGTGGTAGTCTAGTGGTCGTATCACTTTATGGGGAATAGTAGGTGGTGAGTTCAATTCCTCCTGCACCGGCACTTATATCCACTCCTCCCAGGTGTGTCAATATGGGTACTGGTAGGGGAAGCAAGTTGGCTAGAATGCTGTGAGCACCTTTCGGGGTGGCTCTAAAGCTAACTGGGAATGATAAATCACTAAAAAGTGCTTTAGAAAAACCTAAGGTGGAATATATGTATTAAAGGGATTTGGTAAATTTTCAAAAACAAGGGCAATTAGATCAAGAATGAACATATAAATTATATTGCTCTAAGTAAACAAAGGATAGAATGTTCAGATTAAATGGAAGTCATTTACCTACCTTAAAAGGTTGATGACAGACTACAGCGAGAAGTGTCTCTGAACTAGGGTACAATGACAACGTTAATTTAGTTTTTGTTTATTTATATATAATCATACATATATTTTGTATTTATTATTTATTTTATTTTATTTATTTTATTTTTTATTTATTTATTTATTTCTATTTCTATTTTTTAATTTTTTTATTTAATTTATTTTTAAATTTATTTATTTATTTTTTATTTTATTTATTTATTTTATTTGTTGGTTCTAGACATTACCCCTGGACAATTACCCCGTCGACAATTACTCCCCGGCAACATTACCCCCGAGGACCAATTACCCCTGGACATTACCCCGAGGACAATTACCCCCGAAACCTTTACTCCCCCCCCCGAGGACAATTACCCCCGGACAATTACCCCCGGACAATTATCCCGACGACAATTACCACGAGGACAATTACCCCCTGAGGACAATTACCCCCAGGACAATGACCCCGGAAATTACCCCCCAAACTTTACCCCCGAGGACAATTACCCCCGCACAATTACCCCCGAGGACAATTACCCCCGGACATCCCCGGACAATTACCCACGACAATTACCCACCCGAGGACAGTTACCCCCTGAGGACAATTACCCGAGGACAATTACCCGGACAATTACTCCCCGGACAATTCCCCAGACATTACCCCACGAGGAATTAACCCCCCCCCCTCACAGGCATTGATGATGGAATCAAGCGGCGCCCACTGTGGGTCTTGCCTGGTGTCGCAGGTTTTCTAATTATTTTCTACTTGATTTTATCAAAATGAATCTCTTTCTCTTTCTCTTTCATATTTCTCTTTCTCCTTTGCTCTCTCTCTCACTTTCTTCTTTTTTCCTTGCTTTTTTCTCCCCCTTTCACCTTCTATGCCATGAAAAAAATGGGCGGGGCGGGGGGGGGGGCTTGATCCCCAAGCCCCCCGTTTGGATACTCATATGTTATGCATCAGAAAATATGTAAACGGGCCCTCATATTACCTTTTATTTTCATAGAACAACAATTTGAAAATTCATAAAAGAACACAAATACACATAATAATCACACATGTTAAATATCTCTGATTCATCTCTGATTCAAACTGATATGATTTTTAATTATTTTTTGTTTAATTTCACGAAAAACTGATAAAACCTTGGTCTGAACCCATGGTTTCTAAGGGCGGCAATAAAGGTCATAATTAATAACTCCATAAATTAACAAATAAAGTGAAAATATAAACTAAAGCTTAATGTCAATTTATGCAAAAATAAGGTTAATCGTAAAATTAAATATCATACATAAGTTATTCGTTATGGCCCAGATGACCACCAATAGAAACCATGGTTTCGGACCACGTTTCGGATCTACCGTTGGGAATATGAGGGCCAGTTTACATATTTCCTGATGCATATAATGTATATCTAAACAGGGGGCTTGGGGTGCAAGCCCCCCCCCCCCCCAATTTTTTTATGGCGCAGATCAAAACAAAAAAGGGGATGGAGGGGGTTGGGGTTGTGTGGTCGAATGGATAAGTCGGTGGACTGACGATCACAAGGTACGCGGTTCGAATCCCGTCCATTCCACTAATGTCCTTTGGCAAGATATTAATCTGCAATTTGCCAGACTTGACCCAAGTAAGGTAAATGGGTACCGGTAGGAAGACATTCCTCAAATGCGTTAAAGCGCCCTTTATAGCGGCAGCTATGGCTATAGCCAGGTAATAATATTAGCTGCGCCACTGAATAGTTTACTAGATTAGTCGGCACATTATAAATGCTAACTATTGATATTATTATTAAAATTATTATTAAAGGAAAGGAAGAACAAAGGGAAAAAAGGGAAAAATAAGAAAATGTGTGTGAGAGATAGAGAGAGGCAGAGATAGAGACAGGCAGAGATAGAGAGAGGCAGAGATAAAGAAAAGGAGAAAGATAAATATAAAAGAGGAATGGAAAGAGAAAGCCATTTAGATAAGATCAAGTAGAAAATAATTCGAAAAACTTGCGACACCAGACGAGACTCACAATGGGCGCTGCTTGTTTCCAACATCAATTGCAGGTGGAAGGGGGGGGGGCGGTTGTAACTGTCCGGGGTAAATGTCCTCGGGGGAATTGTCAGGGGTAATGTCCAGGGGGTAACTGTCCGGTGGGTAATTGTGCGGGGGTAATTGTCATCGGGGGTAATTGCCGGGGATAATGTCCTCGGGGGGAGAGAGTGGGGTAATTTTTTCCTTGGGGTAATTGTTCGGGGGTAATTGTCCTGGGGGAAGTTGTCCTGATACGAAATATAAAAGAATAAAGATATTTTTTTTGCTAGAACCGCGACTCCTCGAGCTCGATTACTTCTGTGAGATCGGAACACCTGACCTTTCCATTTGCTCTTGATGAGTGGCTCGATGTCTAATGACCAATCGTTTCCTGAGCTAAAATTAAATCCGCTTTTGATCCATACACCATTTAATGAAGATACTGCGCTTGGCTTTGTTGCGCAGACCTCTGACGTTAACGCTTAAAAGGTGACATACTGACACGAGGTTAATAGGGGAAATTAAATCAAAAACAGAAGCGTAAACTGATTCACAGATCATTTAACTTTTGTTAGCTTTCTTTTCTTCTCTTTGTTTCCGTTTCTTGGGATTATCCATTTCTGGTGAATCTATCGATATTTCTGTTTCATGACGCTCATCTGTATCACTTCCTTTGCTTGATTCACTTTCACTGAATTCAATGAGATCATTGGATTGCTCATTATGTGTGAGCTTTTTGCGTTCACGTTGGATGAATTCCGTTATCTTGCATTGTGAACCAGATGCGTTTTCCTTTCTCACTGAGGTAACATCGGGGTCTCGGGCCTAAGATCTGGAATCGGCTGGGTTATGAGCTGATCGACTCGTTGTCTTGGTTTGCAAGCTTCTCTATGAAGCGTCAGTGAAGCATGCGTCTAATCGTACGAATGTAGATTCGGATGACGTCATTCGAGATCAGATCTGTACAAAAATTTGTAAAAAAAAATATAAACTAGGAGTAAAAGTGGTTTGGAATTTGATATGACTTTGCGAGTTTTATGTCGGATGAAGCTAATTTATCTATTTTCTCGTTAACTTGAAAATGTTGTTAAAACTTTGCTTAAAAATGAGTTGCATTATTGAACTGTCCACAACGATTGATTAATTGCATATTAATCATCAAAAATGACATTTTCTGACACGATTGAAGTGTTAGTTTGACCTGACATATTGAAGAGAGGACATTTGACAATAGAGTAATGGTGGCAAGTCACTTGTCATTACACGGGATAAAACGGATTCGGAACTAGTTTGAGATTAAATTGAGACTGGTTTGAAATGATTTTAAAGGAGGACTCCGGGCTGAAATAAAAATTTTTGGTAAAATAAAGTAAAATTTTACAAGCACAACACAGAAAATGTCATCAAAATTGGATGAAAACTAACAAAGTTATGCATTTTTTAGGTATTGATTTTTTGTCGTAAAACAGTTCTTGGCAGGTCTCATGAACAGGTCTCATGAATATTTGAATATTCAAATGAGCAAACTGATGATGTCACAGTCCCCCTACTTCTTGTAAACTTTTATTATATGAAATCCTATTTATCTCATTTTTTTCATACATTGCGTATACAAAAATCTATTACTCATACTAAAATAAGTAAAAGCACTTGTGACCTTGAACATTCCACAAGGATTAATCCTTGTTTTATGTCCTTGGAATAGAAAATCTTCATTGGTATTTCATATAATAAAATACAGAGAAAGTAGGGGGACTGTGACATCATCAGGTTGCCAATTTGAGAACTGTTTCCTTAAAAAATTCAAAACCTAAGAAAAATCAAAACTTTACTATTTCTTATCCGAGTTTGATGAAATTTTCATTGTTGTGCTTTTTAGATTTTACTTTATTTTTGTACTAATGCAAACTCCAGCCCGGACTAGTTCTTAAATGATTTAGTCGCGCAGACATCTCAGAGACGTCCCCGAGATATTCCCGCGACAGAAAAAAAAATAGAAACAAAAAAATAGTAATAAGAAAAAGATTGATGCGCATGCACCTAAAGTGAAAAAATTTTGCTCATGCATGTAGCGTGATGTCGGATTCAAATTCAACATTTCAATGCGTTTGGCTTAATATAGACACTTCACATTTGTGAAATAAAAAAAAATCCGTGTGGTTATTTAGCAGATTACTTCAAAAGAATAGAACTACGAGCAGATAATTGTATTATATATTATATATTTAATATATTTATATCTATCTTTGAGGTTTTAATATTGTTAGAAAAAAAAGTACACTGCAGCAGGTCTACCACTTAAAATTATGACAATGCTTTTGTGATCCGAGCGAGTTTTGATCAGAAAACGCAAAAACAACCCCCCCCCCCCCAGAAAAACAAAACGAACACACGAAAAAAAAAAAGAAAAGAAAAAAAGGCTGGTCGTATCATTATTTGGGTAGTAACGATCCGGATCATATTAGTCAATTAAACCTGGGTTACACCAGAACCGAATCAGCACCGAATCCACCCAAATACACGTATTCGGGTGGATTCGGGAGCATTCTGTTTTCCCACCCCGAATGAGCGACAATTCGGAAGGGATTCTAGAACATTCATGGAGGGATTCTGCTCGTTTTGAAATGTTCAAAACCAGCCGAATACCCTCAAAAATACCTCCGAATGTGTCCCCATGAAGTGAAATACCACCCGTAGGGGAATCATTATGAGCCTTTAAGGTAAATATTTTATTCAGAGGGTATAAAACCATTGTCCTTTTTCAGCTGAAAATTTCCAAGCTTGTAAATTGTTCCCATCCCAGGCTACTTAATCGTTAATGAATAGGACGTGACATTTAAAACTGCATGACAAGCGCCTTTGAACCAATACAACAATACTGGTAGGCAATGGATAAAGCGGCTACAAAAAAAAAACAAACAATTGTTGCGTCATTATTTCAACTGATTTCCGGTTTTGTATTGTGCGTTCCAGTGCGCTAGAAACTTCCAGCGGTACGGAAGTTGTACAAGTTTGGAATTTGTTTTGTGTTTTTTTTCGTGCTGGGAGTTTTTTCTCGTACGGTGCTATTGTTCGATCCTATTGTTTCTTGCCGTATAACTCTAAACTCCTTAGTAGAATACGGGCCTTAATGTTTCGTTTTTAAAAACCCGACGAAATAGGCGACAATCTATACATTTTTTTTACGATTGTCTCCATTCTGATTAGCAATGACGGTTCTTTGCGAAGATTGGAGTGTGATTTCTCACTACTATGTCTCATAAACAACATCCCGCTGTCACAGCGAGTTAATGGATGTTTTAAGTCGTTATTATTCCAATTTCTAGCGTGAAAACATACGAACTTTTTGCTTGAAGCTTTTTAAATGCATAAAAAAAATATATAAAATAGAGCTTATAATGATAACAAGTACAATTGTCGGTGGTATGTACTGATATGTGAAATCTGTAATATGGTAGATTTACATGAATTACGTTTCACAATTAAACATGTTGGGAATTTTCTCAGCCATAGCATGAAAAAGCTTATCAAAATTTGGGAGAAAATTGACAAATATCTATTGATATAAACTACATTTAGATCGAAAAAAAAAATGAAATTATGAGTTTTCATGATAATATGGTGATGTTCTAGCCCCTTGACCCCAAAATTGTATTGGTGGATAATATTTCCTATGTCATAAACTTTATGTAATTTAAAGAAAACCTCAGGTTTTTTTGTTTGTTTGTTGTTGTTTTGTTTTTTAAATGGCATTTATTTAAAGCAATATGAAATAGTACAAAATGTCCCTTTAAAAAAATAAAATAAAAATAAAATAACAAATAAAAAAAATCCTGAGATAATAATAATAATAATAATAATAATAATAACTAGCATTTAGTGCGCTCTACATAGTAAACTATATCACAGCGCTTACAAAACAAAATATAATACAATACAAAGTTATTGACATAATTAACAAAATAACATAAAAAGTAATTAATAGATACATGTACGACAATAGATAAGTTCTAGTTACTTACATATTTGATACATTTATTGATACTCATTAGGAAAGAGATGTGTTTTAAGAAGCTTTTTAAATTGGTCTTGAGATGTGGCTTCCTTGATGAAGGATGGGATGCTATTCCATGTTTTGCTTGCTGTGACCGTAAATGTACGGTCACCAGCTTTAGTGCGTGTCTTAGGTATGGTTAATAAAAATCTGTTTGTAGAAGAACGAAGATTCGGGCGGGATGGGTTATAAGGTGTAAGACAACCTTTAATATATGTGGGCATTTCGTCATGAAAGGCTTTAAAAACAAACAAAAATATTTTGAATAGGATCCTTTCCTTGATAGGAAGCCAATGAAGAGATTTAAGGAGAAGAATAGAGTCATGACGGCGATCTACCTTGAATATTATACGGGCTGCCAAGTTCTGTAAACTCTGTAACCGCTTTAAATATACTTGTGGGACGGATGTTAAGAGAGAGTTACAATAGTCTAATCTAAAGAAAATATGACAACGAACAGCACCGTGACATGTGTCTTATGTACTTTCTAATTTTCTTTCTCACTGATGAAACATCGGGGGCTCGGGCCTAAGATCTGGAATCGACCGGGTTGTGAGCTGATCGACTCCTTGTCTTGGTGACACGTGAACTCGATTCCGAGATAGACCTTTCGTCACGCTCAAGCTGGTCTGGAAATGTCTCGGCAACTTGCTGGCTTGCAACAGCTTTTTTTTAATTATGTAATTTATAAATGAAATCAATAAGGATAATTTTTGTCTCACTGATCAGGCTTTACCATCTAATAACAGCATAATGTTGTATATTAAAATGCATAACACATTTCATATTGATACTGACTGGTATTATAAATACATAATAATAGCACATGGAAATAATTACTATTTATTATTAGATTTTGGTTTTAATAAGTAACGCATTTAAAAGTTATTGCCATTTTATACTGATTTTATTTATTGTATACACATGTAATTACTGTAAACCCCGACTAGTGAGGAGAGCTTCTCAACAGAAACTAGTTTTTCCTTTAGTCATCCTCAGGCACTAGTCGGGGTCATTTCTTTCTTATGTACATACTCTTGTTGTCCTTTTCCTGGAAATAAAATAAATAAAATAAATAAAAATATAACCCTGTATTCTTTGTTTTTATTTTGAGACAACACCTTATTAATTATGCAAATTTTTGCAAATTAAAGGTCTATTTTTTTAGAAATTTATCAAAACTTTGTTTAATAAATTGCTATGAAGCCCAATTTTTTGTTAGAAGTTACTGAGTATAATACTTAACACAAATTATGATTAAAAAGTTGGACTTTCTCATGAATTCCTTTGTATTCTTTTGTCTTATTACTTTCTATTGTTTTCTATAGTTTGCATTGTTATGTATGTCGCAATGTTTTTGGCTCTTTTATGTTTCTGAAATGTACCTGGATTGAATTCAAGATATCCAAGATGATGCTTAAAGCCTTTTAGATGCAATTAGGAGTGTTGTAGAGCAATTCAGGTGAGTGGTGCACTCAGTACACAAATGGGCAATAATGGAATTTTTCGATATTTTAAAACGTTCATAATTACACGTCGAAACAATGGTTCCATACGTAATAACTTTTTATATTGAGACTAAATTATGATTGTTCTGACTGGGGGAGGGGTCTCGGCCAATTCAACCAACTATAAAACATCCATGACTGTGCAACCGCTGCCAACCCCAAATATGCCTTTTGGTGACTTTTTCCTTTAAAGCGTAGTGCAACTATTGTTCTAAGAACATTGCCCATTGTGTTGTTAGGTGATGCAACATTGCATTATTGCATGTCAGACCTAAATAGAATAAAAGATAATATTTTGTTTCATTTCAGAAACATAAAAGAGCCAAAAACATTAAGAAATACATAAAAATAAAAATTATCGAAGACAATAAAGTGTTATAACAAAAGAATACAAAGGAATTCATGAGAAAGTCATTTTTTTTATTAAAAATGTTGTTGACTATTATACCCAGCAACTTTTAATAAAAGATTGGGCTTCATAGCAATTATTTAAACAAAATATTAATATATTTCTAAAAATAGACCTTTAATTTGCATAAATTTGCATAATCAATAAAGTGTTGTCTCAAAATACAAACAGTACAGGGTTATATCTTGCACAGGCCTCAACATCCATACAACAGTTTACATTGATCGGACCATTATTAGCCGAGATATCTTCTTTTTTCAATAATTGAATAAATTAGTGCAAAATTATGTTTTTGCACTTTTTGCATATTTTTCAGAAATTTCTAAATTCCAATGAGACTTGGCGTGGTAATCGTGAATTATATTAGTTACATAATGTATTTTTTGTACTTAAACATCATTTGGACAGAAATACTGGACACAAAATGCCTCAAAATGATCCCGAACAGAGCTGACATCAGGTGTACCCAAACTTTTGGAGGGCAGTGTAGTTTCGTTTGCAAGTCATGTTAATGTTTGGCAACATCTATAGATATATTCTACTTGATCAGACGAATCAGAAAATATATGTCGCCAATTTCTTAATTGACCTTTTGTGACCCAAAACGGAGGTCAAAGGTCAGGCTTCATTAACATAAAAATAATTTTCTTCAAATTGTGTCAAATTTGGTAGTAAATTGTAGGTAATTTTATAACTAGCAATTAAGTCTTTTATCATTTTTTATGACCTTAATCTTTTATCCTTTCTTATGACCTTAAAATTAGGGCAAAGGTCCATTTGAATGATGATTAACAACCTGGTAATGGCATCATTCTAGCAAACTCCTCAGTTTCTGTGAACTTTGATCTTATTTGTAGGTCGATTATGTCAACTAAAAACACGACAACATATATTTTTTTGGTTTATGGCATCAAGTTAAACATATTCATGTTAGTTATCAACATAGATAAGCTTATGCAACGAATAGGTCAGAGGTCAAAGTAAAAGAAAGAGGTTTTGGCCTAAGTGTTTGGTTGTGACCTAAATCTTATTGGACCGCATTACTTGGAATATTTCATTTAACACTGTAACGTGTTCTACTTGATCCCACGAACCAGTAAATGTTCGGTTTCATTGACCTATGACCTGTAAATAAGGTGAAAATTCAAAAAAAAAAATAGTTTTTGCTATTTCCAGGTTTTTTAGCCTCATGTTATTTAAACTTTGGCCTTATTTTGAGGTCATACGTGTAAAAAAAAAAAAAAATAATAATAATTAAAAAAAAATGTAAAGGTTGATATTCTGATTCACGGGGTCAAGTAGAACAAAAGTAAATATGGCGATCAAAATTAATAAGCTATAATATTGCCCAATGGGACAAAGGTCAAGTCACACACAAAGTTAAAGGAATACGTAAGGGCCAAAGATTTCTGTCTTGACCATAGACCTGTTTGGCATTATAGCTTAATCTTTTAGATAGCCATAGTTCCTACTTGACCCAATGAATCAGAAAAATCAGCCTTTCTGCTTTTTCATTGACACGTATGACCGCAAGATAAGGTCAAAGTTCAAATAACATGACGCTAAAAAAACCTGGAAATACAAGAAACTATGTATTTTGGGGACTTTCCACCATGGTTAAAGGTCACAGGTCAATGAAAACGAACATTTCATGGTTCGTGGGATCAAGTAGAACACGTTTCCAGTGTTAAAAAAATAATCCAAGTAATGCAACCCAATAAGACTAAGGTCACAACCAAACACTTTGGCCAAAACCTCTTTCTTTTAATTTGACCTTTGACCTATTCGTTATTTAAGCTTATCTATGTTGGTAACTAACTTGATGCCATCAACCAAAAATTATATGTTACCATATTTTTAGTTGACACAATTGACCTAGAAATAAGGTCAAAGTGATGATGATGACTAATGTGCATATTGTTCGAAACTGGCTAGTCGGGTGAAAAATCTTAACAGACTTGATTGCTAGTAATAAAATCAACTACAATTTGATACAAACTTTCACACAATTTTAAGAAAATTATGTTTATTCTAATAAAGCCTGACCTTTGGGTCACAAAAGGTCAATTAAAAATTGGCGACATATATTTTCTGATTCGTGTGATGAAGTAGAACATATTTATAGATGTTGCAAAATATTAACATGACTTGCAAATGAAGCCCATATTATGACGATTGGTGGCCACACTAACAGTTTGAGCAGGTTACAGTGGTGCGGTCTTTGGGCAATTGGTTTGCTTGAAAGACTTTCTCCTCGGAAAAACACACCGCAAGAAACGCTATCCTGTGCGGTTACGGGTAGGCTCTGTATAAAAACCACTCTATCACCTCAGCGCGGTCGGAGGCCCCCAAAAAAAAAAAAAAAAAAAAAAAAAAAAAAAAAAAATCATGAATAAAAAATAAATAAATAAAAAAAAAATAATTAAAAAAAATAATAAAATTAAAGAAAATTAAACAAATAAATAAATAAATAAATAAATAAAAAAGGGGAGAGGAAAAAGGGAAAGAAAAGAAGAAAAGGAAAGAAAGAGAAGGGATTAAGGCCCGATGCTTGTACAATGTTCGCCTTTATTCAATAAGAAGCGCGAAATAGGCATTATTGGGTTCTAAACGACAATAACTAAGGCCTTTCATGTGGGGAGGGCCCAAGAGGCCGATTTTCCTCATATTGTATTTTGCATTATACTGCTCCAACGCCTTTTTAAAAGAAAAATAAATACATTAGTGACGAAAAGTCTACGAAACACAATTATCTTCATTTTTTATACCAGAAAGTGCGCCTTTATTCATTCTATATATCTTTTAAAACCCCACAATTTTTGGATCGCGCTGTGCGCTCCCGGATACTAAACCATAATGCACAAATAACTTCAATTTTTAGCTAAAATTTTCGGCTCGCAGATTCCAATTCAGTAGGGTATATAATGCACAATGAAATCAAATTTTCAGCTCGTGCTTCGTGCTCGCGGATGCTTTTAAGCATCAGCAGTCAAGTACTCCAGAACAGCAGCCATGTACACTCTATTAAAATAGAGTCTATGATACACAAGTATTAAACATTGTTATGCTTATAATGCCCCTTTATTTACTCCATATATCTTTTAAAACCTCAAATTTTCGGCTCGCACTTCTCGTTCGCGGATACCAAATAAGGGCTATAATATACAATAATCTAGAAAAAAAAATTCTAGAAAGTGCCACTTTAATAATTCCATATATTTTTTAAAACCCCCAATTTTTCGAGTCGCGCTTTATGCTCGCTGAAACCAAATCATAATGCACAAACAACTCAAATATTTTTACCTCAAAACATTCAGCTCGCGGATACTAAACCATATAAATGCACAAATAACTTCAATTTTGAAGTCAAAATTTTTACCTCAAAATTTTCATCTCACGCTTCGCGCTCGCGGATAGTAAAAAAGGGTCTATAATGCACAATTATCTGAAGTAATAGCTAAAAGTTTTTTTTCCGCTCGTTTAGCTTTTTTTCATTAATGAAATACCATAAAAGCATCAATTAAAATGCAATTTTTTGGGGTGCACCCCCTATAATCAAGGTACTATCAGATAATTCGTTTTAGTGTTTTGAAAACGGAAAAGCAAAAACGGAATATTGAGCAAAAACTGATTCTGCTTTGGTGCAAAATGACACAAAAACAACAAATGAAATATGTAAAATCAGAAGGAAAAAAAAACGAAACGTTTTTCGTTTTACTGTCTTTTAAAATATCGTTTTTCCATTTTGTTGTTGAAAATAAGAAAATCAAACACTCAGAATATTCAAGATTCAAGATTCAAGATTCAATATTCAAGATTACTTTATTGATTTTCTTTCATGTTTTCAAAAGTTAGCAAAATAAATAATCAAATTAACAACATCAGTATGTAACATAGAACATTTTGTTCAAAAGTAACAGAGAAAACAATTATAAAGAAAATTCAGGAACCAGCAAGAAGTAGAGCTTGTAAGGCGCTGGTCCCTTTAATATAAAATGTAATATAAAAGTAAGCAAATTTTTTTTTTAACTGAAACATATTCATAATGGAATAATTCATAATTGAATAAATCTTGATTGAATAATTCTTGCCCCCATCCCGGATCCCTGGCAGCGGACAAAACTGACTGGAAACAGCGCACGCACTGTCAAACACAGTCACATATCATGGCCGGATGTGGAGGCAGAATAATAATATAATTTACAATTATTATACTAGATAACAAAAAGAGGAAAAAACAAACAAACTTAAGAGAGAGCAACAAAATATACCGCGGGAAGGGACTAGGGGTGGGGAGGGGGGGCGCGGGGGGTGTCGAATGATTAGATAATGATTGACAAAGCTAATGCTGAAAAGTAAAGTTTGCTCTTTGGTGATATTTGATCCTTGGTGATCTTGAAAAAAAATATTGAACTCGTTTAATATTTCGTTTTTTGTTGTTACCCTTTTCAGTTCACGAAACGCAATATTAAAGCCTGCCCAGAACAAAGACATTCCAAAGGGAAAAGAGGATACTCATATACCGGGCAATGTAACGCTCTAAATTCATTATGTATTTAACATAGCCGCTAATGAGCACGCTTTTTCAAGAGTATAGGAATGTGCGTCCTTGCGCCCCTTGCGCCCTGCCACTATCCGTACTGCAGACCTGTCAAAAGAACTACTTTTTTTTTTTTCCCTCGG
>CALNVZ010000429.1:123338-174542 GCA_940671915.1 Paracentrotus lividus | reverse complement strand
AACTCATTGTTTGCAATAATACTTCACAATTTAAGACTTGGAAATCGTTATTCATACTATTGTTTATATAGGGAAAGTAAAGATTTGTACGTGTGATCCTTAATTATTTGAATTGACTTCCTTGGAAAAAATTGGTCAAATCATTTAACTCTATCTGCGCATCATTCTGTATTCAACATCCAGGCACGATATACACAATACCCGGCCGTGACGTCACCCTCAGAGTGTACTAGAGTACACTAGTCTTTCACGCCCAGGCAGGAGGCTAATTTCATGAACTATCAAACCAGAATATTGAGAAGCCAGAGGATTTTTGTGATATGCTATCTGTTTGAACAACTTATATATGCTATATATGATCTGTAGAACCCAATTTAATGGAAATTCATCCCCTTCTTAATTCAACTTTAAATACTCGTAGCACGGTTAGCTTGGGACCCTATGACAGTAAACGGCCAAAAGAGTTCATAACTTATTATCGGCAATGTATGGCCATAAAATAGATTTTACATGACTTGGTTAATTGCCATTTCTTTCCACTCTTCTTTCTCTCTTTTCTTTTCTTTCTTTTCTGTCTTGTGTATTTTTGTGGCTGGTACTTATCAGATTTGGAATCAGCACCTTCGAATTGACAGGAAACTACCAACAACAAAAAAACCTTTAGACATACCATAGAATACACATTTTCAATTGGGCTGCCATTTTGAATTATAAGTATTTGCATAAAATCTGTTGGGTTTCACGGATCACACTCATCGAATTTGGAACCAGCACCCTCGAATTGATAACAAACCACCAACACAACCCCAGAAATACCCTTGGAATACTTTTTCCAGTTTTGGCGGCCATTTTGACAGCCATTTTGAATTTTAGCGATTTGCGCAAAATATATTGGGTTTCGCAGCTGGCACTCATCGAATTTGGAATCAGCACCCTCGAATTGATAAGAAACCACCAAAACAACCCCAGAAATACCCTTGGAATACTGATTTCCAGTTTTGGCGGCCATTTTGAATTTTAGCGATTTGCGTAAAATCCACGAGGTTTTGCGGCTGGCACCCATCGGATTTGGAATCAGCACCCTCGAATTGACAAGAAACCACCAAAACAACCTCAGAAATACCATTTTCATATTTTGGTGGCCATTTTGGCGGCCATTTTGAATTTTCGCGATTTGTGAAAAATGCTCAAGGTTTCGCGTCTGGCACCCATCGGATTTGGAATCAGCACCCTCGAATTGACAAAGAACCATCAAAAAACATTGTATATATAAAAAAAAACAAGGTTACATGGTCTCTAGCCTAGACTATACACAAACCTTATTCGTTTAACACACAGATCTTGTATATTATGTAAAGCCTACTTCCGTTTCCCAAATTATTTCAAAATATACCTTTACATTTTAATAGTCCTTGAAATCTTTTAGTCAAGGCGTCAATGCACGCACATCGTTAGTGTCAACGATTTTTATTTTTTAATTTTTTAATTTTTTTAATTTTTATTTATTTTATTTATTTTTTAAAATTCAGTTTTAGGGAATGGAATGTCGAGGAGAGAATTTAAAGAATAACGGGTACAATAGTTAAATGTGCGATGAGTAATAAGTGATTTTAAATATTTTGGGGCCATTGTATTAATAATTTTGAACATTTTTTTATTGCAGTTCTAGTTTATATTGTTCTTCTTTGATCATGTTTTGTATTAATAATTTTTGAAAAAATTTTGATTGCAGTTCTAGTTTATATTGTTCTTTTTTTATTATGTTTTGTTCAATACAGTGTTAATTACATTATTATTCACAGTGTTTCTACAACAGGTGTATACTTAATGGCGATCTGGTGTAGGATTCTTTACATACTTCCTGAATAGTTTATTTTTACGCTTTATCAATAATCTAATTTCTTTTGTTACCCATGGTTTAGGTTTTATACGATTATTCAACTTTAATTGGACAGTTACAATTGGGAAAGATTTCTTATACAACTGCTTATGTATCAACATAAAGTTGTCATACATCACATGAACATCATTGATACAATTTAGAAATTCCCAATTAATTTGCTCCAACAGGATACAGAATAAATCAATATTACTATCACTCATATCAACCTCAGTGGAACTACAGGTTTCATTTGTTGGATCATTTTCAAATTCCATTGTCATGAAGGGCGTTAAGTGGTCACTAATATTAGTGGTGATTATTCCGGATTTTACAACATTTTCAGGATCATTATAAAATATATTGTCAAGAGTTGTGGTGGAAACGTTGGTAATGCGAGTTGGCTTATACATTTCGGGAGGTTCTAGGACATCTCCCCCGGAGGACAACTCCCCCGGGGACAACTCCCGGAGGACAGCTCCCCCGGAGGAAAACTCCCCCGGAGGACAACTCCCCCGGAGGACAGGTCCCCCGCAGGACATCTCCCCCGGAGGACAGGTCCCCCCAAGGACGAGTCCCCCGGAGGACAGCTTCCCCCAGGGACAAGTCCCACGGAGGACAACTTTCCCCTGGGACAAGTCCCACGGAGGACAACTTCCCCCTGGACAACTCCCCTGGAGGACAACTCCCCCGGAGGACAACACCCCCTGAGGACAGCTCCCCCGGAGGGCAACTCCTCTGCAGGACAACTCCCCTGGAGGACAACTCCCCCGGAGGACATCTCCCCCGGAGGATAGATCCCCCCAAGGACAACTCCCCGGATGACATCTCCCCTAACTTTAAATGCTTTATAACTATTGATTTTATGCCAAGCCCTTGGTTTTTCTTTCTGTTACAATTATTACATTACTTTTCGCATGGAGTAACCCTTCTATAATGACAAGCGAGGATAGGAATGGTTGTTTAATTCCTAATCATCCATTGGAACCACCCCTTCCAATCTGTAAATGGCTACTCCTTCCCTCAAAAGATTTTTAGGTTTGGCAGATTCAGAGGTACCCAAACAAAATGTGACCCTCAGAAAAGGAAAATTAATCAAAATGCAAGAAATAAAAGAAGTGTTGAAAAAAGGGAAGGATGCTAAATGGGGAACTTAAATATGAAGCTACAGGAGTAGAAAAGAGCACGAAGGGCGAGTTGGCCTACATATCTCTAGTCGTCTTCAGCAAGGGGGGGGGTGAGCCACGATTATTAAGCTTTAATTAATAATTAATCACACCTCAAACAAATTAGAATGGGCGCAAAAGTTTAAACGAGAACACAATTTTTATTTATCAAAAAAGAAATTCACAAAACTCGATTCCAACATCATCACTTGTTTTGTCATTTTTCAAGGAATAATGTAATACAATCATTGTCATTGGGTTTAAGATTTTGCAGACAATTGTTATATCTGACCGGTGTGTGTTCATAAGTATGCATTTGCACAGCTTTGCATTCATGCCGTGTCATCGCTATTATAAGAGGGTGTTATTGCAACTAGTGTTGGTATGAAAATATCTCCAGAAGTAGATGAAAATTAAAACATCTCGGTATATCAACCAATTTTTCAGTATTTCCGTCAACATATCCGATGGAAACATTTATAATTCTAAAACATTTGCTGAAACAAGCCAAAACAAAACGAAACAAAACCCTTCTATCAAATTATGTACATGTATTTTTGTAGAATTGAAGAGGTGTGATATAACATTTTCCACTTGACGATTCGCGCTTGAAAATCCCTTTTTTTTTTTTTTTCTTCTTTTCTTTTCCTTTTTTTTTTTTTTTTTTTTTTGGCTAAAAGAAAGATAATCGTCACCGTTTGTAAAAGAATAACAACAACAAAAATAGAATCATAAAAGTAAAAATATACTGCTTCGGGTCATTTTTAGTCAAAAATTTCGGCTCGCGCTTTGCGCTCAAGAATCATCCCTTCAAAGGTTCATTTTTCTCAGATTTCGAACACCCGCACAAATTCTAGTTACGGGCCTGATCATTGACCTACATACTCTGAAATCTAATCAGATCATCTTCCTATGGAGATTTAAGATTAAAGTTGATAACTCTCTCTCTCTCTTGACGATAAAATTCGGTTGCAATAGCAGTACGCCTCTATAGCTGCCAAACTTTAACACCCTTCGCCGGAAAGAAAAAAATTGCCAAAGATTTTGTATTTCCAGAAGGGTATTTCAGTTTAAAACCTATCAGGACAATTACCCCCCGGACAACTACCCCCCGGACAATTACCCCCGAGGACAATAACCACCTGGCAATTACCCCCGGACAATTACCCCTGAGGAACAATTACCCTCCGAGGACAATTACACCCGATAATTACCCCCGGAAAATTATCCCCCGGACAATTAACCCCGAGGACAATTACCCCCCGGACAATTACCCCCGGTCCCCGGACATACCCTGAGGACAATTAATCCCGAGGACAATTACCCACCGGACAATTACCCCGGACAATTACCCCCCGGACAACTACCCCCGGACAATAACCCCGGACAATTACCCCTGAGGACAATTAACCCCCGACAATTACCCCCCAACAATTACCCCCCGGACAATTACACCCCAAAAATTACCCCCGGACAATTACCCCCCGGACAATTACCCCCGAGGACAATACCCAACGGACAATTACACCGAACAATTACCCCCTGAGGACAATTATACCCTGAGGACAATTACCCCGAGGACAATTACCTCCCGGACAATTACCCCCGGACAATTACCCCCGAGGACAATTACCCAACGAACAATTACCCCTGGACAATTGCGCCCCCCCGTGGACAGTTACCCCCCTTCCACCGGCAATTGATGTTGGAATCAAGTGGCGCCCATTGTGAGTCTCGCCTAGTTGTCGCAAGTTTTTCGAATTATTTTCTACTTGATCTTATCTTAATGGCTTTCTCTTTCCCTTTCTCTTTTATATTTATCTTCCTCCTTTTCTTTATCTCTGCCTCTCTCTCTCTATCTCTCTCTCACACACACTTTCTTATTTTTCCCTCTTTTTTTTTTCCTTTTTTCTTCCTTTCCTTTAATAATAATTTTAATAATGATATCAATATTAAGCATTCATAATGCGCCGACTAATCTAGTAAACTATTCAGTGGCGCAGCTAATATTATTACCCGGCTATAGCCATAGCTGCCCTTATAAAGGGCGCTTTAGGGCGATTCTTTGAAAAGTGAACCTTTTTTGGAAAAAATAACGTTTGTCCTTTTTCAATTTCAATTCAATTCAAATTTTATTCAACAAATGCAAAATAAATACATTTAAGAAAACGTTCATCAGATACAAAATAATGAAATTACAGGTATCGACAATTAATAAAATAACAATAATTGCATATGTGGAGGGGGAAATCAAAAGTCGCATGTGACTTGTCATGGACTTCCTTCCATACATAACAATAAAGATACAAACAATACATGTTCATACAAAATACAAACTTATTGCTACAATTAGGGTATCATTGAAAAGAAGAATAAATGACTTTCACAATGGTATAACATTTAATAAAAATTATAAAATACCTTAAAAGTTATCAGGGTCTAAAGTCGAGTTTTAGAAGTTAAATAAGATAAAACTGCATTTTGCAACATTTCATTTTTTACTTTTTTTCCATATTCTGACATTTTGTGCATCGAAGCATGACACAATCATTACAAATAGGATATCAACAAAAAGGGGAATAAATTATCTTTCCAATATGCTGACTATCACGAATAACTAAAGCATACCTGAAAAGTTATCAAGGCCCAAAGTCCATTTGCAGAAGTTTTTGGGAGGGGTTCATATTATTGATTTTATTTGTAGGGCCCTTTTTAATTCCAGCATATTGTTCAAAGGGTGCCCTATTAAAATACTTTGTAAGAAAGATAAATAAATAAATTCGAAAAAAATATAAAACTAGCAACCTCATTGAAGAAACTTGCAGTTACTCTGTGTACCACGTTGTGGAAAATGTGTGGCATGCCAGGGTCTAGTATATCCCCCACTGCCAAGTGTTCCCCTTTGGTACTTAAAGTTGACAGTCAATACTTCCTCATAACTTTTTTAAAAAGAACTTTCCACAACAATGTTGCACTTAAAATGTACGACATTATTCTTTGTCTCTAAAGTCACACCAAATTCTGTTTTGTTTTGTTTTAATAAAAGGGCAATTATCTAAACTTGCATATTGTTCCAAGGCATTTTTTTTTTTATTGTGTGCTATTTTTTTGTGTACTAGGTCCTATCAAAATGTTAAAAAACACATTAAATTACTCGAAACAAGTTTGACCCTTTAGCACCTAGAGACTGCGTGAAAGGTGTCAGTTTACTCACCAGCGGAAAGGGTTATGCTGTGTTTCAATCACGTTTTCGAATCAGAATAGCTCTTAAAACATATTTTCTTGTTCAGAATCGGACAGCACACATCCAACGGGTAATCCACAAGAAGTATGGGCATGTTTCATCGGGGTCATCCCGATAGTCCACGGGTCCTATAGTCCCCCCCCCCCCGGGGGGGGGGGTGATGTCTGTTACTCTAAAGAGGTTCGTTATTCCGAAAAAAAAAGAAAAGGTTCATTATCCTAATCTTTTTTATATCAAAAAATAGAATAATTTCGTTATTCCGAAAATAGAAAAACGTTCATTATTCCGAAAATAGAATGAGATTCGTTATTCCAAATCAGTAGTCCAAAAATAAAAAATGTTTGTTATTCCGAAAATATTAAAAGGTTCGTTAGTCCAAAAATAGAAAGTGTTCGTTATTCCGAATTTTCGTTATTCCGAATTCTCGTTATTCCGAATTTTCTTTATTCCAAAATTGGAAAAGGTTCGTTATTCCTAATTTTCGTTATTTTTCAAAAGTTTAACTCGAATTTACAGAGAGGAGGAAAAAAGAATTTCAATTCATGGCCCTCCTTTTCTTGCTCTAGCATGTTTTTATCACATGCATATTAAAATTATTATAAAATTGAAGAGCAAATATAGAATATATCAAAGTGATCATATAATGTCTTTTTTTTTTTTTTTTTGGGGGGGGCGAGGATAACTTGTCTTGCTTTCAAATCATTAACGAAATAACGAGCTTTATCGTATTCGGAATAATGAAACCTCCGAAATAAACCTTTTCTATTTTAGGAATAATGAACCGTTTTGTATTTTTGGATATAAAAAAAATCGGAGTAACGAACCTTTTTCTATTTTCGGAATAACTAACCTGGATAGTTGAAAGAAGGAATCATACACCGTTACGTCCTGCCGTATCGTATAGTGTTTTTTTCTTTTCTCTTCTTTGTTCAGCTTTGTTTGAGTTCAATCTTCATAACCTTCAGCAGGATAAATTAGTGCGAATTTCGTCACTGGTCGGCGGTATTCGGCACTCATTGTCTTTAGTTTCACATTGCGAACTTTGCCGTCCGTTCCAGGGTACACTTGTACAACACGCGCTATTGTCCATTTACCACATACTGAATTCGCATCGGTCATCATTACGACATCGTCGACGCGGACGTTCCGACGTTCCGACGTTCGGTGTTCCACTTCCTTCCTGGCGTCAGCAACGGGAGAACGTCTCTAGTCCATCGTTGCCAAAACGAGTCCACGATCTGTTGCGCTAGCTCGACTCGATGTCTCGGATTTCTTGTCTCCCGGAATGGTCCTTGAGCAACTTCACTCGAGGCACGTCCTAGCAGCATATCATTAGGACTCAAGTACTTCCCGTCATCAGGATCCGTGGGCACCCTGTCAATCGGCCTTTGGTTCACGAGATTAGCAACTTCTAGCAGATATGCATACAGTTCGAATGGCGATAGAATCTGCTCTCCAATCGACTTCTTTAGAGCATACTTGCAACTTTTAACTAGTGCTTCGGCACATCCATTATGATGCGGAGCTGCCGGGGTGACGAACATCCACTTGGTCCCCTTATCTGCACAGAATTCCTCTAGCTCTTTATCTGACCAGCCTTCTACCATTGCCTTCAACTCACGTTCAGCCCCAACAAACTGAGTTCCGTTGTCACTGATTATCTTTGCTGGCTGACCTCTAATGGCATAAAACCGTCTAAGCACATGGAGAAACTCCATAGTAGAGCAGTCAGTAGCAAGCTCCAGATGCACTGCTCTCGTATTAAGACAAGTAAACAGAACTCTATAATGTTTAGTAGTCTTATTCCGTCCAATCTTCACAGTCAGTGGGCCAAAGTTATCACAGGCAGTGATATGAAACGGCGGTGAATTTGGCTGCAGCCTCTCTTTCGAGAGCTCAGCCATTTGTTGTGATTCCAGTCTGTGTTCAAATGCTCGGCAGGTAGTACACCTGAACTTTACCATCTTTGCCAGATTGTGTCCTTTCAAGATCCAATACTTCTGTCTGGCCTTAGCTGTCGTTGCAGCAACTCCATTATGAGCCACCTCGTGTACATGTCGCATAATCAGCATTGAGGCACGATGTCCACATGGAAGTAGAGCAGGGTGTCTCTGGTCGAATGAAGTAATTGCCTTGTTTACCCTGCCTCCTACTTGGATGAATCCATAGTCATCGATGAATGGACTCAATGATTTCAGTTCACCTTTCTTTATCCTTGTTTCCAATCTCCTCTGTACATCTTTGATGACATATCTTTCTCCTTCCTCAATTTCTGCAGGCGTCATCACGTCACTTGCACCTTTCTCTCGATTTCTCTGTCTGGACTTGAGTTTCTTCACAAACTTTAACACCAACGCTACTACCCTGACCAGTTTCCTCCAGTTAGAGAATCTCTCGTAATCTATGACCTGGTTACCGTGAGATACAGTTAGCACCGTCTTTTCACGACACCTTTCCTTCTCGTCATCAGGTAGATTCGTTTGTACCGACACGTCTTGTGGCCAGTCACATCTTGCTCTTTGAAGGAAGTCTGGACCGTGTTGCCAAGCTCCTTTAAGCTCACTAGCCTTCATTCCTCTTGACAGGACATCCGCTATGGTTTCATTCCCAGGGATGTGCTGCCATTTGCTGGGGTTAGTGTTGGTCTGAATTTCTCCTACCCGCGTAGCAACAAACGTCTTGAAGTTCCTTGCCCTGTTCCTGATCCATGAAAGGGCTATCTGGCTATCAGTCATGAAGATAACATCTGCTATCTCCATCTTCAGTTCCTCGATGACTGCCTTGTATAATCTGCTAGCAAGAACTGCAGCCTGTAGTTCAAGGCGGGGCACTGTCAGTGGCTTAAGTGGTGCCACCCTGGATTTGGCTGCCACAAATCTTGACTTACAATCTCCATCAACCGTCTCCCATCTTAGGTAGGCACATGCTCCGAATGCTAGCATTGACGCATCACTGAATATGCAGAGCAACGGCTTTCCAGCTACATCCTTCGGAGTTAGACATCTTGGAAATGTCACTTCCTTCAACTGTTCCATTTCTTGGAAGTACCTTTTCCATTCTATCTGGCACTCTTCTGGAAGTACTGCATCCCAGTTGTATCCAGCTTCCCACAGTTTCTGAAGTCCTATCTTTGCCCGGATGACAAATGGCGATGTGTAACCGATAGGAACGAAGATCCTAGCAACTTGACTAAGGATAGCTCTCTTGGTAACCACCTTATTCCAGAAATTTACCACCTTCACACTGTAGGAGAACTCATCCAATTTTCTGTCCCAGAAGATCCCTAGCACCTTCTCTTCAGCTAGACTTTCCATCATAGTCTTCTCCTTCTCATCGTCTCCTTTACTGCTAAGGTCTGAGTTTGAAGTCCAGCATTTCACCTGAAACCCACCGTTAGCAAGAATCTCGTCGATTCTTCTGCTAGGGCTTGTGCTTCTTCTTTTGTGTTCGTAGACGTGCAGATATCATCCATGTATGTGTCTCTCTTCAAAACATCGGCAGCCTCTGGAAACTGACCTTGTCCTTCCTCAGCAGTAAGCCTCAATGCCGTCTGAGCCATTGCTGGGGATGGCTTGTCACCAAATGTTACAACTTGCATGATGTAGATATCTGGTTTCCGTTCTTGGTTCATACTTCTCCATAGAAAACGGTGTACGTGTTGGTCGGTAAGTGGAATTCTCACTCGATGGTACATTTTAGAAATGTCTCCACACAAAACGACTGGTTGCTCACGGAACCTCAGCATCACACCAAATAGACTCTTAAGTAGATCCGGACCTTTAAGCCAGAAGTCATTCAACGACTCTCCTTCAAACAGTGCTTACGAACTAAATACAATTCGAATAGGCGTGCTTTTCTTCTCCGGGCGTACCACTCCATGGTGTGAGATGTAGTAGATTGGTCCTTGATATGACCTCGCTTCCTCTTCAGAGAGTTTCCTTGCAAATCCCATCTTTACCATATCCTGGATCTGCTTATCGTAAGCCTCTGCATATTCAAAATTCTTCGACAACCGCTTTTCCGTTGCATATAGCATTCTCAATGCTTGCTTCTTGTTCTCTTTCAACAGTTTTGGATCTTTTCGCCAAGGATAAGGAACGAGCCATTGATTCTCCACCTTTTCACAGGAAGAACGTATGATACGAAATTCCTCGTCTTCTTGCTTAGTCATCCCGTTAGCTTGACATCTCTGAGGATCGTGACATACACCCATTCCTTGTGTTGTCCAGAAATCTCTAAGATCCACTGGATTACTCATTGTGATGTGCAGCACGGTCCCTTCTGAGAAGTCACCTGATGATTTCCCGAAGATGACCCATCCGAGCGGTGAATGTCGAGCTACAAGCTTCCCCTGTACTTTCGTCTGGCCAATGTGCACTCGTGGATGATCAATCCCAATCAGCACGTCGATAGGTCCATCTTGTCCGTTGACATCTTTCTCTCCTAGATTGAATATTTGTGTCAGCTCCTTAACATTCACCTCGGATATGCTGTCATTGATAACATCAAGTCCTATTGCTGACACACTTTAGCTCTGAGAACTATCTATTCCCTGGACTTTCATCTGATATATCATTGTGTGATATTCCTCAGTGTCGCCTCCAACCTTGGTGACATTTACAACAATTGGTTTTCCACTCAATCCCAATTCATCCGCTATCGCATTTTTTACCAGGCTCATCTGAGCTCCCGAGTTCAAGAGGCAATTTCCTACAGAGCTTCTTGAATCCTGACCTAGCATCCTTACTGTTAGCACCGGCAGAATGGAAGATGTCGCTGTCACACTAGCGATGTCGACACTTGCAGTCTGAATCTGTCTATGTAGCAATGGGTGATGATAGGAGGAACATTGCTCACCTGTGCTTATTTTCTCATTACATCTCTTTCGACGACGGCAAGTCTTTAGGTTATGGTCCTTTCCCGCTCTCTTAAGACAGCTGAAACATGCCTTATTTTCCTTCATCAGCTGAAAACTCTCTTCCTGAGTTTTCGACAGCACCTTCTTGCATTGGTCTATCCAATGGTCCGAGCTTTTACATAACCAGCACTTGAAATCTGGTTGTCTCTCCCTGCTACCGCTACCTTCACTTTGGTTGATGTGGCTAACGGTAGTACCTTTGCTGTCACGAAGTGGTGCAGCTGCCCTTATTCTGGTCTTCAATTCCATCTCCATCAAATAGAGTAGCGACCTGAGTGATGCATCCGTTTCTTCCCGATCGATGAAGCGTAGCCATAGTTTCCTGTCATCGCTGCTCAATTTCCTCTCTATCAAGGAAATCATGTGATTGTTGTCCATGTCATTAGCTCTCCCGACTTCCTGCAGATAGTTGAACTTCTCCGAGTAAGATGCACTAAGTCACAGAACCTTGCATCCTCTCCTCTGCTCAGCGGTCTAAACTTCCCCGGGTCAAACACTACAGCATCTGCTATCATTCTTGGATCTCCATAAATGTTATCTAAATGCCACCATGCTGCATCGTAATCATTGCCTAACCCCTTGATGATGTCTAAGGGTTTACCTCCTAGTGACGCTCTCAGAATCGTTATGGAATCTCTTTTGCTATACTTTGTTTCGATTAAGTGCTTGAAATCAGAATGAAACGTAATAGAATCCCTCACATCTCCTGTAAATCTTGGCAATTTAGGCCTCTCCACCTGCACCTGCACCTTGGATGACGAAGCTTGTTCAGAGGCTTCCCCCTGCAAGCTGCCCTGAGGATTATTCTCGCTGTTATTTATGACTGTCTGTTTAGGGCTTCCCTTTTCCTTGAGGTATTTCCTTACTCTGCCACTGACTTCAAGGAACGAGGTTTGACATTCATCCATCCAGGCATCCTCCTCCATAAACTTATCATCTTCCTCTACCGTCTCGCAATACATCTCATGCTTGGTCTCTAAATCCTTGTATGCAGCATTCATCTCCTTCAGCATGCCATTAATCTCCTCAAGTTCCCTGTCAGTGTCAAGTAATCTCAGTAAACCATTTGACATGCGTGTGAGTTTCGATTTTGCTGTTCTGCGCTTCATCTTCAGGTCCTTTTCCTCCTGTTTTCTAGCGGTAGCCATAGTTGCCGAAATTCCAAATGTCTCCTATCCCCGTAGAATTAAAAGCATCGAATGATGTGGATAGTTGAAAGAAGGAATCATACACCGTTACGTCCTGCCGTATCGTTAATTATATCATCAAACATGTCAAATAAAACATGACTTTCTTTCAATAAGTTGCAATTAGTAACTTGTTCATTTACATAAGTCTTTATTACTAATGACAATTCCCATAAGATAATTGTCAAACTTCTATAAACCCATAACACAACATATCATATAGTAGGATATCCGACTGTTATAGCTACCAATGATATCTAAGTGTAACATACAAACAAATTTGTCCCAATTTCAATTTATATTTTCGAACAATTTGTATTTCCGATCATAAACGATTAGTTTCCCGTTTTATAAATGCACGTCAATCTCGATGTTTACTTTCGAGATCGAAACACAATTAAACAATCTCAATCAAAAGAGGGCGACATTGAGCCCGCTATAATACATTTATGTTTTAGATACTCAAGGTCATACATCATCGTTTAAATTCTATTTGTTATTTGACCCTTTTCCAAAAAAAAAAAAAAACGTCTTTCTCAAACTCTTAAAATGTATTAATATCTTACAATGATTAAACGTGCATATATTTTTGCACTTTAGAGAAACAATAAATGTCTTACACTGTTCATAGAAAAGCGGATCTCATATCAAACTACACACCTCCGTATCAACGCATATCCGGTAACCTATGACACTGACTTCACATTTCTCATGACTCATCAGCAAATTTATAACAAATTGACTTTTACCTATTTGATTTCATACATGCAATATAAGATAGATAATTTAAATTTGAAAACTTACGCATTTCTGGCAGACATAATATCTATTGACCGTTGAGCAAAAAAATGCTCAAAACTCGACACAAAATCAGACATGACATTGACACGACGTTTGAATCCATAAGTTCCTGAATTTTCTTTATAATTGTTTTCCTGTTACTTTTGAACAAATATTCATATGTACATACTGATGTTGTTAATTTGATTATTTATTCTGTTAACTTTTTGAAAACATGAAAGAAAATCAATAAAGTAATTTTGAATCTTTGAAATGGCGTATGTGACGTGTCCGAAAAATCCCAAAAATGCTCTCCGATAAACTCCCGATATGCCCTACGTTACAGGCGACTCCTGCATAAAATCAAACGTTTCGGAATACAATTAAATCGCTCCGAATATAAAATAAACGCTGCTTTTGTCTGCTATACATTCCACGTTCAAACGCTCCGAATTTGACCGCTTATCAAAAAAACCGAACGTTTCAAGTTAAGCAGAGTACTGTATTATTGGAAGCCGCAATAAACGAAAGAAAACAAACATTGCAGTATTTTCAATGCTTACCGAAATAAATAACAAACTTCAACTTTCTTCAAACGAAACAAAAACCCTTTCTATTTGGATATAACAAAATTTCGAATAACGAACCTTATCTTTTTCGGAATAATGAACCTTTTTTTCTTTTTGGACCAACGAACCTTTTCTATTTCTTCACTAACGAACCTTTTTCTATTTTACGGCAATAGCCGAACCTCTCCTTTTTTTCGGAATAACGAACTTTCAGAGTAACAAACATCCCCCCCCCCCGCGGACTTTCGGACCAGCGGACTATCGGACCAGCGGACTATAGGACCCGCTGACTATCGGACCCGCGGACTATAGGACCCGCGGACTATCTGGCTGTAGCCGTTTTATCACATATTTTTTTTTTTATACAACCTTCACTAAAGCATGCTTAAGAGCTACTGTCTGAGAGAATCAGGCAGGGGGTGGAACATGGGGGTCGGCAATTTTCTTTCATACTTTGAAGTTTTAATACATTTAGGTTAAAACTTAGAAAAAAAGTATTATAATTTTATAATCATAATTATCTTCATAATTATCACAACCCCCTTAAAATGGCCTTTTCGGGTACTACTTAAATTGGCAAATTTCAAATTTAGCACTGTTTTCAACACTAATAAAACTGTATTTAAAATTCTGCAAATCATTTGAAATTTGATGGCTGACTTCTCCGAACCTATCCCTATAACGCTGTATAGGTGATATTTTACATAAGTAATTTGATCATTCCATTATCTCAGGAGGGGTGACGCAATTTTCCTGACTTTTTAGGAATTCCAAAATAGCCTATTTTGGGCTATCTTTGACGTGCTATAAAAAAAATGGCCCAAATTTTTCTGAGCTGATTTTAATGTGGGCTATAGGACCAACCCAGGTAAAGTCATTGCAGGTTTCAAATCCGTGGAGTGTCTTTTACTTTTTGTTCACCAGCCGCTTAAAGTATGCTCTTTTTCAAAATGGCAAAAAAATGTAGTTTTGTGTCAATGTGTAAATCTCTTCTATTATCTTGGATATTGCACTGAAAAGCATTCAGAATTGTTGTAGAATGAGCCGTTCTATGAACTAATATATTATTATGCTATTCCTTCACAATGTTTTACATTTAGTTATTGAATCATACCCATAATACTGAAATAGACGGATCCACAGGAACAATGATCCTAGAAATTGTTCATGTACATTCGTGTATAAGGCAATGTTATTATTGGAAGTCAATCATGACAATAATAATTAGGTTTTATTAAACTTTGTTTTCATATTCGAGATATTGAGTTATGGAATATAAGTAGAGTTTTTTTTTCTAATTATTATTTTCAAATTCCTCCAAGAGAGGGCGTTTACTAAAAGAATTCTTCAAAATTTCACTCTGAAAAAAGAGAAAGAAACAAAATGGATGTAACAAAAATGTAACTGCAATGAAAATACATAATTTATTGTTCATTTTGAGACTCAAAATCACATGATCACTGACATGCAACAAATAAAGAGACCCACGCCCTTATTATAAAATTATAAAATGACACACAGTCTAATCTTTGTTTTTATGAATCAATAACTACTGCTCTAACTTTTATTGTGAATATTAATTACATACTGTGAATATACCCTAACATATCGTAGCAAAGAGATTGATGCCTCATCACAATACTATAAGTACCAGAATCATTTCCGCCACTTTGGACTGCCCATCTTACCTGCACTAATGTTGCCATGTCAGGCAGGCATTCAATACAACATTGCACCCCTTCACTACAACAAATTGACCTGTATACGCTAGTATGATCAAAATGAAACTATAAGCTTACTAAATATACAAAAAAATTGAGGTTACCCCCTCAAACACCCTTTCACGATCACATTCTGTGAAATATCATATTTTACATCAGGGTAAAAAAAAATGACATAAGTTTTACCTACCTTGCTGGTTTTCAGAAATTTTCTCAGAGAAATTTCGGCATTAGATGCTCTCACGAAGATAGATTTTCGTATACAGTTAAAGGGGTAGTTCACCCTGGAATTTCATTGGGTTTTAAAAATGCAGAAAAATAATTAAAATATATTAGTGAAAGTTTGAAGAAAATCGACCAAAAACTAGCGAAGTTATGAATATTTAAAGTTTTGTTTCTGTGACGTCACGTGCGAGCAGCTCTCCCATATGTTGTGTATGTAAATTCCATAAATTTGTCTTTTTTTCATGGTTCTCAATAAAGGAATGGGTCAACTTGATAGAGTCATGTTTATGAACATATTTTCGATGATATACGGACCGCACAGGTGACATAATAAATTTTCTTCTGAAAAAAATGACACTTTATGGAATTTACACTACATAACACATAGGAGAACTGCTCGTACGTGACGTCACAGAATCAAAACTTTGAATATTCATAACTTCGTTATTTTTTGGTCGATTTTCTCCAACCCTTCACTCATATTTTTCTTTTATTTTTCTGCATTTTTAAAAACCAAATTAAACCCAGCGTGAACTTCCCCTTTAATATGAACAACATTATGGCGCTCACACCGGTCACCGGTCGACGGTCACGACATGATTTGTTTCAGGTGACCCATAATACCTGCTAGCCCATATTACCTGCATGTACCATATAGAAACCTGAAATGTGAGCTGTGTTAAAGTAATTTGGAGTAGATAAATAAGGAATGAGAGGGGGGGGGGAGGGCTCAATGATTTCCAAGCACCTTTTTGCAAACATGGGGGTTAACCCGCAGCGATTGTTCTTTTGAAGAAAAAAAAAATGAAGCTTAGAATTAATGCGAGCGTACAGCGCGAGCTGAAAATCCTGTCAGTGGATACCAGAATATTGTGAGCTGTGTTCGGGGAAGGGGGGGGGGGGCTCAATAAAATCCGAGAGCCAAAAAGATTATAGAAGAGACTATAATATCTGCCCCAAATTATATAGACCATTTACATAATATTATCCGAGTCAAGCAAAATTATTATTATTAAGACGGTCGCTGATATCTATACGGTACCAACAGTATTAGAGAGAGTGGGCTTATTGATATCCGAGTGAACCCCCCCCCCCTCCAATATTATTTTTTACTTTAAAAAAGTTTATTCTTACTAAATTCTTTATTTCTCTTGATAACTAATTGCAAATATCTGAATACAACTAACACAACATCTTCAATTTTCTTTAGATAAGGAACGAAACAAAGGAGTCAGGAGTCACTTGTTCCTTGAAAATCCTGACAGGGTATATTACAACCCAAAAATGATATTCATGGGGGTATCCTTTTAGGCCTACCTCCACATATTTAAGTTGGGGTAGTCCCAGGGCCCTCTCTTTCTGACGTATATAATGATTTTAATATAAATCGTTGTATGTACCAGTAGAAACTCAATTAAAAGCGATATACAAATTGCCAGATTTTTTTTTCATCTTTATCGTTGTTATGTAACTTCATGTAGTCATCTTTTGGTGACATTAGAATATGTGCATGGATCGTACAAAGATCGACATGTGAGACCATAGGCCTAAATGTTTATTTGAAGATTTGTACTGTTTCTAGAAAGTCCGTGTACCCATTGATTTCCATTTGATTGAAGTTAATTTGTCATTATGCCTTTATTATCAGGGACAGTCCATTAGCGATATGGGGGTGTTAACAAATGAAATACCTAAAATTAAATTTGCCTGCATTTTATAAGGACATATCTGCTTGGTATGAAGTGCTTTTTAAACACTTTTGGGGTTTATTGCAAGAAATTATAGTACATTTGGCAGCAGGTACAAGATTCCATATTTTCATGTTTTTTTGGAAAAAGACCTATTTTTAGCAGCTTCTAACAAGAAAAATTGAAGACACTCCACGGATTTCAAACCTATAATGGATTGACCTTTGTTTGGGACACATTCTGTGAAAAAATCAGCCTGAAAAAAAGTTGGGCCATTTTTGTTACACTCCCATGAATATTGCCAAAATTTCCCATTTTTCTCCTTCCTGAAAAATGCAAAAAATGGCAACATCCCTATTGCAAAAATGGTACCTTCCAATCCTTTGTTTTAAATTTTATTTACATGCCTGCAAAGAAGAAAATTTAAATTTTAAGCCCTGCAAATTTTATTTAAATCGAATAATTTCAAATGACTTTTAATAGGTCATGCAAATGACCATAAATTGAAAAATGCAAGGCTTTGAAATCACCCAAAAAGGGTCAATTTTAGGGGGGTCGGATAACTATGAAGATAATTATGATAAGAAATTTTTTACCCCATTTTCGGGGGACCTACCCTCTATGTACTTAAACCTCAGAATATAAAAGAAATCCGCTGACCCCCATCTTTCAACTTTTTTCAAATCTGCCTGATTCTCTCAGACAGTGGCTCTTAAGACATGGGCGGGTTTGGGCGGCTGAGTGAGTAAGCTGAGGGCGGTCTCGTGCGGTTTAGGTGCTAATAAAAGTTGCCTACAGAATAAATCAGTTTAAAGTTTAAACTGCTTAAAAGCTTTATGATACAGAGGTGTAGTTGCTATGTAAAATATTAATTTTAAAGCAAGAGCGAACTAGCCAACACTCCCACTGACTGTGTGTTATAAATAGCTAGTCTTAAAATATACCGTTTGAGATACCTATTAATAATATAGTATATAAATCAAATTGGGGAACTAAAATGTTTTGAGGGGGAAAAGTATGTTTTTTTGTTAATTGGTAACATAATTATCGCGGTGTGAATCTAGTGACTAGAAAAAAGTGTGGTATCATTCAAATGGGTCTGCATTATAAGAGTAAACTGCTCAGGATACTGCATTACGGGTTAGGAATCAGGGCAGAATTCAGTGACTTGAGGTGATGCTATATTGGTTCGTATTGGCTTCATTGTCAATTTTCAATAAAAAATGTTGAAATTCCATTAAAATTGGAAAAGTGAGATTATAACATCACAGAAATATATAAGGCCTTCTATTCAAAACATGAAAGACGCCCACAAAATAACCAAGTTTTAACTGCTTAAAGGGTGTACATAATTTATATATGTGTTATTGCTCAGAAAATTTCTAATTCTTAAACAACAAAATTGAGCAACTCCAACCAATTCATTATATGACATTCTAACACTACAACAGTAAATATAAATTAGGGATACATGTAGGTCTTATTGTTTGAATGAAAAAAGACGCCAATAAAATAACAAAGTTTATACTACTTTAAAGCTGTGAACATAGCATAGAGGTGCGGTTGCTAAGTAAAATGTTGTTGTTGCTATAACAATAACTTCTAATTCCTCAAGAACCAAACATCATAATTCTAATCAAATGAATAGCACTATAGGGTACCACCTACTATTCAAATAATAAAAGACATTGACGGAATATTGAGTTTCAACTGCTTAAAAGCTTTAAGCATGATCTACAGGGGAGGTTGCTAGGTAAAATGTTGTTGTTGCTATGGAAATTTCCTCTGCATCTCCAAAGAATGAGAATATCAATAAATGTTATCAAAGTATTACAGTTCCAAGTGTCTTTTGGAGTCTTGTTCATAGAAAACCAAACAAAATAACCCAGGTTCAAACTGGTTTTAAGCTCTAAATATGATTTACAGACATGGTTGTTAGGTCAAATGTGGTTGCTAGGCAACATAATGTTCACCATGGATACTTAAAAATATGTCACGTTTGAAATATTTCTAAGGTAGAAGGTCTTATGTTTGGTTTATTACAATATATATACCTGTTCTAACTGGTTTTAAGCTCTAAATACGATTTACAGACACGGCTGCTAGGTAAAAAATGGTTGCTAGGCAACATATTGTTTACCATCGATGCTTAGAAATATGACATATTTGAAGCATTTTCTAAGGTAAAGGGTTTTATGGTTGGTTTCGTTCAATATATACCTTCATTTGGCACCCATTTATCCGTGTGTATACAAATATTGTTAAATACAGTTGAATATATACAGATTTTCAGTAGTTTTGTCATATTTCCATGATGACATGGGTTTGGTTAAAGTTTTGCATTGCAATTCATTCTTTATATTTTTTTTTTTTTTGGTGTCATCCCTCTACAATCAATATCAACATATTTCAACCTTAAAACTAAATTAGTCTGATTTTGTAACTTTAAATACATAGAAATTCCGTTTGGAATTGGAAAATTCAACATTTGAGCAAGTGGGAAAATGGTTGCTAAGCAGAAATATGTTGCTAGGCAACAAAATTGATTTGTAATTTACTTAAAGTTTTTATAAAATTGCAATTGAGCAATTTTCAGTTATATCTATGGTGGTTTCAACATAGGGCAAGCCCCAAAAATGTCAAAAACTCTTAATCGGCCAATTGAATGACCCGTAATTTAATATTCATAAATTTTGTCATAAAAATGGGCGTGACCTAATCGACGCTATTTTCTTTGGTGATGCTACAAGATGCCGCAACTTTTATGCTCATTTTCGAAAAAAAATCAGAAAAGTTCCTTTAAAATAAGGTATCTTGTTGCTTTAATTCAGTCGGGTGCATTAAAGTACAAGAAAAAAGCCTTCGTGGGGATTTCGCTGCTCACCTATAAAGGGTTAATGTAAACTATGCGAAGAGAAAATTGGCCAATTAAAGGCCGGGTGTGCCCGCCTCAGAATAAAGCGGATAAACCTGCAGTGCGAAGAAAAATAGAATCGGCGTAATCAATCAACGTTATTCCGAATGTGCGCAATCATCCACGAATCAGGGGAGGGTCGGAGACAAAGCAAAGATTAAGCAGTCAATAGTAGGCTAGCAAGCATGAGTATGGCACCAAACAGTAGGCTACGTATCATGCATCTGACACAAAAAGTTCCGCAAATCGACTTTGGGCCATGATAACTTTTCAGGTATGATTTAGTTATTCCTTATATTCATACCATTGAGCCAAAATAATGTATTCCCCTTGATATCCTATTTGTAATGATTGTGTCATGCTTCAATGCACAGGCTATCAGAATATGGAGAAAATTTTTTAAAAAATCAAATTTTGCCAAATGTATTGATCAAATTGAAGTTCCGCGACTCTATTTCAGGCCCTAATAACTTTTGGGGTATTTCCTAATTTGTATTAAATTCTATACCATTGTCAAATTAATTAATTCCTCTTTTCAATGACAGCCTAATTGTAACAATGATGTTGATTTTGCATGCACAGAGCATCTGTATGTTCGAACAAGTTAGAAGTCAAATGTTGCACATAGAATGCTTATTGTGACTATTATTATTATTAAGCAATGACAATACATGTGGCAACTGTCACTGTTTACTTTGCATTATATTAATGAATTATGTGCATTCAAAAACATGATGTAACCATTAGAAATAGGGTATCAATAAAAGAGGAATAAAATAAAATTTGATAGTGATTATAACCAACTCTAAAATGTATCAAGGTTCAAAATTTGAAGAGCTCATTTCCAAAAGGTATTACATCCATTTTCCATCAAAATTCATTTTTTTAAACATTAATCTACTCACTTTTAGCACCTCTACACACTGTTACAAACAAAAAACATGAATTTTCAATGGGAAGGGTGAACAAATTTACATTAAAAAATCACTTCATTTCCAAAAGGTACTACATCCATTTCAGTTCGTTTCCAAAAGGTACTACATCCACTTTTAGGTAGTCCCATGTACTTGTTTTTATTGCATGTAAATAATGCGTAGTTTGCTGGGTTTGCCAGAGCATCAGTAAAATTTGAAAACGTATGTACTCTATTTCTTTTTAAAACATGGCAACTATTTAAAGCAATATGAAATAGTTCAAAATGTTCCTTTTTTAATAAAAAAATGCTGAGAAACATGGTAATTTACATACTCTGAGACATTTCGTTTCCATAAGGTACTACATCCAACAGAACAAAAAATAAAAAATTCATTTACAGAAAAACTTACAGACCTAGATTTTTATAAGACTGGTTTCCCTTTAGTATCATAGAGTAGAACAATCTGTGAAAGTTTAATGCCAAACAGACACTCCTATCAATGAAAAATAAAAAAAAACGTGTTTTTCTCCGAATTAACAGATATGGATGTAGTACCTTTTGGAAATGAGCTCTTCATTTGTGTTACAGAACTTTAAAGTAAACATTATCTTTCGCTTTTCCTTGCATTTACATGGTATCCCGGGGTTCTTTGGACCCAGGCATGACATCACCATGACAAATTAGGTATCGATAAAGAGAGGAATAAATGAACTTGAAAATGGTATAAAATTCAATGACAATTAAACATATTCCAAAACTTATCAGGGCCCAAATTCGAGTTCAAATGTCACTTCAACGACTTCAATGTGATCAATAAAAATGAATTTTGCAACATTTGACTTTTTACTTTTCTCCATAATCTGATATTCTGTGCATTAAAGTATGACAAAATCATTACAAATAGGATATCAATTAAAAGGGGTATAAATTATCTTTCCAATGGCATGTATATCAGGAATAAATAAAAAGTACCTGAAAAGTTATCATGGACCAAAGATGATTTTGGAACTATTTTGAGGGGTTTATAATAGGACATGTTGTATAATTAACACTCTGTAAAACCGGTTGACATATTTCTTTTCTTCCGTAATAACATGTATACACTGACTTGCCTTATTTGCAGATTCAAGAACTGGGCAGGTCACAATCCCGATAACTGGAATGGTGAAGAACATTGTGTCGAATATAACATGCGTGTAAATGGCTGGAACGACATTCCCTGCAATTTACGTCGGAGATTTATCTGCGAGAATTCAGAAGGTATGCAACTTAATACTAGTTTATAAAAATATGCCTATATTTTTGTTTTTACCAAACAATATCGTCTTATATATAACACATTTCCGGTATGATTAAAACAAACCTGCAAGGTTCATTCAACGGGTATCCAGATGTTGAGAAAAAGAAATGTACACAGGCAGTAGGCCTAATTGCATTACTTGTTTATTTATATATCCATTTATTCAGTAATTTTTTAGCAGGATATCTCCTTCAGTGGTTAATACAACGTTTTCTTGAAAGCCCTGCATATATAACTTATTTTTATCCCGCGTCACACAGTCCCGAAGTTGAGCAACGATGGACATACGAACATGGACGATTTCAAATTTTGCTCTTATCGCGAAAGCATCGGACACCATCGAGCGAATGTATCATTGTTCAGCATCGGGACAGTTTGACGCCAGCAATAGTATTGTCATGCCCGCATCGCACTTTCCCGAAGTTGAGCAAGAATGGACCCACGCTCGATTTAATTGCTCTGATCACGAAATCAGCGTGCCATTCGTGTACCCTTCGTGCGTCCTTCGCACCGGTGAAAATCCGTAATAGTGGCGTCACACTGTCCCGATGTTGAGTAACGATTGATACACGTTGGTGAAATATTAGGGTTTACGCGAAGTCATCCGATACCTACAGATGGTTATACGCGATTGCGTCTTTCTATTCTTTAGCTGGATGACGCTTTGTATTAGTATGTAATATCCCACAGATGAATAGCATTCTTTACGGATTTATGTCGGTCCGAAGAACACACGAATGGTACACGAATGGCCCCCTGCTTTCGTGATCAATTTAGAAATTTCAATGACCGCAGGTTCATCCTTGCTCAACTTCAGGAAATTGCGACGCGGACTTGACGATACTATACGATGGCTACACGAGGACATTTAGAGGGCGTCAAGAAGTCGTGTTCCCGTCGCATTGCTTTCATGGGGAAAAATAGGCTGCCAAAGATTTTGCCGATGCATCAAAAGTTGCCGCCGAAGCCTGAAAAACTCAACCGATGGTATTTTTTGTTTCTTTTTTATTATTATTATTTTTTTTTGTTGCACAGCCTGGGTAAGATATAGCAAATAATTCTTGCTACCATGTCTCAGACATTAGATACTGGGATTGCAATCCAAAGCATAAAAATCCATGTCCATTTTCTGTAACGACACGTATTTGCTCGTCATTTCATAGGAAAACAAGTTTGGTATGATTTTGTTTTGCCCTATCCCTTTAGTATCATTAGATTATTGAGCTGTATTAAAATTACCTACCGGGCTACAGCTACAAAAACAATGCCATGTGTTACGTCAATTACATGTACAGTGGAATCGCCCAATATTTCAAATCATAAGAATACAACAATATGTTGTAATCAGAAACAAAACAAAAAACATTAAGTAATTCTTCCAGTAATTTACACAGACAGTTTATTTTGAGTCTGCATATCTAAGTTCACTTGGAAGATTATTCGATACTACTAAATTTGTTTTAGTTTTGATACAACCTCTCCTTCTCAAATGGTTGCTCTGGTCTTGTAGGTATGTGGGTTGTTACAACATTGAAAAGCCCCGATATGTATTGTGACGAAACCGGTGACTTCCCAGAATTCTTCCTTTCATAAATCTTTTCAGGATGCCCCCTGCTGGTAGAGTTTTCAGTCGGGTTCAACGATTTAGTCGTGGATCCGTTTTGGCAGCCGTATACTAGGGGAGACCGGGTATGGAAGTTACACGGGTCAGTTGTTACAGTTCTCAGTGTGCTAAGTTGGAACAAGAGAGTTCGTGCTAACTGGCATCTATATACAGCCTACACATAGCTGTGATGAACTGCCGGTCGTGAGGTTTCTCCGTTGTTTTATTAAAAAGTAAATCAACAAAAAACATTTTTTACAGTTCCAAGTGAATTTTTGACAAAAAATAAAATTTGTAATAGTTCTTACAACTGAAGGCATGATGATAGTCTGGTATTGTGAATATAGTACATATATGTCACTAATATACCCCTGAGCCATGCCATGTAATTCTGCACAATCTGTACAATCACCCATGGGGTAGGTTGTTACAACAATCTACCCCATGTCGATGTAACAACCTACCCCAATTACATTACACATGTAAAGTAATTTTGTTTCAATTTTCTGGTGTTAATATTTTGATATTTCTATTACTACTTTAGTCTATTCTATAGAGCTCTACTTGATCTACTGCTAACGATACCAAGAACTTGAAAGTTGAAACAAAAGTATGGTATAAGAGATTTATACATTGTAACAAATTACCCCTTATGTTTACATATAGTAACAATCTACCCCGTATGGTGTAACAACTTACCCCGTATACGGGGTAGGTTGTTACAAAAAATTGTCTTCATTAATTAAGCTGTAGTTAATTAGTGTTTACATGTTTTCAAGTTCTATGTGCCTCAGGTTTTAGCCAACATTATAGGCTAACTACAGACCCAAAATGGAGTGCGTGAGTACTTTCATTAGAATTATATGGCCAAAAATGTGAATTTTGTAACGTCCATACCCGGTCTCCCCTAAACTAAATTGACGTAGACACTGCAGATTTCCAATTATCTGACGCTTTTTATTGGTCTTCACGACCACCCCGTCCACCCCTCCCTTTATCTAGACCACCAGCCATCTAGTTGTTTAAACACATCTCAGACGATTTATTCCCCCTCTACTCAGCTTCCACTCCTGACGACCACCGTTGTTATGCACCCTCAGATACGCCGATCTACCTCGTGTCCCGACCAACGATGACTCCAATCTGCTCTGCTTGCTCCTCAGCATGAAGAAATATCTGACCCTTGCTTCGTCAGCTCAGTCGATCACACCTATCTGGTTCTTGCACTGTAGAACACCAAAAGAAATGGGCTGCTGTGCAGAAGGAACCAAATATCTTCGTTAACCTTGATTTCTGCTCCCTGGTTCTTACACTGCAGAACACCATAAGATATGGGCTGCTGTACAGGAGGAACCAGTATCTCCGATGCTCGAATGTTACTGCTACTGTTGTCTTGGTTCTTGCACTGTAGATTACCAAAAAATACGGGCTGCTGTATAGAAGGAACCGAGTTTCTTTGCTGCTCGGTGTTTCTATTCTCTATTTTTTTTCTCGTCGTTGTCTCTTTCTTTCTTTTGACAACAACGTGTCTCGTCTCTTTTTCTTCTCGTCGCTGTCTCTTTCTTTCTCTAGACACCGACATTTATCTTCGCTTTCTCGGTGCTGTGGTGTAGATGCAGCTCTTCGTTGGCAGACTCACCTTATTGCCAGACCACGCAGTAAGAGAAATCACTGGTATCTTTGTCTCTTGGCACCAACGAGGCTAGTGGATCGGAAACAACCTAATGGTTCGTCTAGAGATGAGATCTCAAGTTATTCTTGGTCTACGGCCATAGACGAGAAATCTGTTACTCGGGTTACCAAGCAATAACGATGCATAGCTATTTAGATCATTTGGTCAGCATCCAGCTTTATTGGTCCAAGTACTTTAAAGTGCAATAAACCCTGTGGGCTTCGTATTTCTTCAGACCATTCCAGAAGAAATTTATGAACGAGTCCCACTTATGCATTATGTATGTTTTAACAGTATTGCAGAACGTCATAGAACGACACACGTCTACGAACATAACCGATTACATAAGTAACGATTTCTATTTAGTAAAATGTCAAATCACTAAAAAGGGTATCTCACGTTTGCGAACAAGGCGAATTTAGAGATTATCGTATATAGAGAGATTGTAATCAAATTTGAATCAGTAGACCAGCCTTTCGACGTGAGGCGTTTTCATTTGTTATGTGTCTTCCGGACAAAGGGTGTATATTGGAATGCAGGGAACTTCTGAAATGAATGGAGTCGAAATAAAAGAATTCTTTTTATCCTGCATTGGCGATTGTTTTTGGTTTAAACCACATTCCTTTCGATAAGCCGGGATTTTCCATTGAAAATAATTCGCCAAAAAGTTTTGAACATGTTTAAAATTTCTAGGCGAATTTATTTATGTCAAAGGTTGCAAGTGCATCATTTTGTGTGTAAAAAGGGTTGAATATACATATAAATAGGTTTACTGATATTACTGAAATATATATGGAAAGGGTCAACATAAATTTTAATCGGATAAGAATTACTCGATGAAAAAATATAATGTCTCAAAATATGTTTGAAAATAATATAAGGATTTCACAGTCAGTTTCAAAAGCTCGTCACTTCATTTTGTAAGTGGTTCATTCAAGTTAGGACAATTTAGTTTTCAGTCGATTTTCCGGAGATCAGATTCCCTTTTCCAGCAATCAATCACATGTGTCATTTTTTTAAAATTCCGATTAAGTGCACTGTATACGTAAAACAGTCATTCAATTTAGCAGAGACACTGTTATGATTGCCCGATACCGTCATAAGCAGCATTTAAATTCATTCCGATTTTTCAACTTACACTAATTAGCATTCAAATTAAGACTTGAATTTATAGCTGCAGGAAATGTATTTGTTTTTAATCATATAATTTTTTTTTCCATCAAATGTTTGCGAATTGCTATTAGCAGCAACCGTGAAAGAGTATGTACCTTATATTACGGCATGTGCTTAAGTATGACATACATTTTTTGCAGTTATTAGTGAGTTCATGAATTTATATTTTCCCCTACGTTTTCTCTTTTTACTCATTTAACAATTTATCTTGCATAATTACATGGTCAACACAAAAAAACTCTTCCACATAACAAATTACTTCATGCTCGCGTTGGGGGGGGGGGGTCGGCGGACAGGGGGGGGGTAGGCGGGCAGGGGGCGCCACACACAAAAAAAAGAGAAAGCATTGAAGAAATACAGAAAAGAAAGGGAAAAAGGGGGAAAAGGAGAAAGAAAACAAAGTGAAAAAAGGGCGTCATAAAGGTCGCCAATTCTATCTTAAATTTAGGGGTCGCCAAATCAACTTTAAACTAAGGAGCGCCAAATAAACCTTAAAATTAGGGGTGCTTAACTAAGGGGGAGCCACTTCGATCTTAAATTTAGGGGGCGCAATATTTATTTTGAATTTAGGGGCGCCATATTGACCGAAAACATATAGGATCTTAAATTAAGTTGGGCGCCACTTTGATCTTGAATTAGGGGCGCCAAATTGATCTAAAACCCAGGGGCGCCAAAGTCATCTGAAACTTTGGGCGCGACGAATTGGCGTTAATTCGATGATAGATTCAGGGGCGCCAAATCGACATGAAGACAAGAGGCGCCAGATTGACCTTAAACTTAGTGCGCCAAAATGATATTTGATATTTTATTCTAAAGTAATTAACCAGAGCTTTAAAAAAAAAATATATAGTTGTTTCATCATAACAATCAAATGTTTAAAATGATCGTAATCTCAATAAAAAGAAAACGTTATATTTTTTTCATTATTGTTCATTATTATTATTATTGTTATTCTCATGGAATAGATATAAAGCTTCAGAAAAAGAAATCGCTATCTTAAATATTCAGTCTAAAAGTAACCAAGACTTTAAAACGATTTGCCAAATTGTATACGATCTTGGTTTAACCAATGGCAAAGTTGATTGCCTCAGCGTGGATTTGATTCCGGGATCGCACGCATTTCATCCGATTTACTAATTTGATTGCTTTGGAGAGAAATTTTGATTTGAAGGCTTTTAATACCAAAGCGAAAGAACTAAGTTGGAATTTGAATGATGAATTTGACGCAGTAGAAATTTTTTGGGAATTTGAATGAACTGATTATCGAATGGAGTGACGAACTTCCGAAACTGAGTGGGAAATCCTATAATAATAATTCAGTGTATGCGAGTGTCTTTGATCATGTTGATTGGTATTGTCATTAACGATAAACGCAACTAAAACATTCAGATTTCACTTCGGGCGTGGCCGGGCGTTGGGGGTAATTGAGCTGGTAGTCATTTTCTTTTTTAATTATCATTACTATTATCATTTCCATATTATTGTTATCATTATTTTTTTTTCATTTCTGCACCAATGACTGCATAACTGACAATCAATATCTCACTTTTGGCTATATTAATGTGCAGTCACACACACACACACACACACACGCACCCACGTACCTACACGAACCAAAACGAAGCGAAATATGACTTGTTTCATTGATATGTGTTCACAATTCAGTGAAATTACCCCCTTCGAGTGGGCTGTGGAGCCAGGGTGATGGGGGGGGGGGGGGGGGGGGGGGGGGCTTCAGCCCCCACTTCAGTTCTCAGCACACGTGTACAAAATTGCAAAAATGACCATGCATTTGTCATTTTTAGTCTCTTCAGCCCCACCCCCCCCCTTCGGCTCAGCTCCCCTACTTTCAAAAACGCTCCACGGCCCATGCGTTTGGTCCCCAACCAATTGGTCTACTAGGCATTTGGTCCACATCCAATTGGTCTACTAGGCATTTGGTCCACAATCAATTGGTCTACTAAGCGTTTGGTCCACATCTAATTGGTTGCATGTACTAGGCATCCTTGGTCTCTTAGCAATTGTATGAATTTGTCAAAAGTTTCAGCACCGTTTTTTTTTTTTTCTATGATTAGGTAAATACGGTTGTACATATATTTGCCCTGTAACACAAAGTCCTATGATCTATAAAATGATAGACCTACGATTGATTTTTTTTTTTTTTTTTTTTTTTTTTTTTTTTTTGCTCGTAGCCTCATTATTCTGTGACATTTTGAGACATGCAAAGTTATTTTAAGACAGGTAAAAACTGAAGAAAAAAAAAATGCGCGTATTATGGGGGCCTTGGGAACCGGGGCCCCGGGTAAGTGCCCAAGGGGCGCCAAATTGACCTTTTACTCTTTACGTGCCGGATGCATGATACGTAGCCTACTGTTCGGTGCCATACTCATGTTTGCTAGCCTACTATTGACTGCTTAATCCATGCTTTGTCTCCTACCCTCCACTGCTTCGTGCATGATTGCGCTCATTCGGAATAACGTTGATTGATTACGCCGATTCTATTGTTCTGCGCACTGCACACTCACAGGTTAATCCGCTTTATTCTGCTTCGGGCACATCCGGCTTTTAATTGGCCAATATTCTCTTTACACAGTTTAAATTAAATTTGTAACTTGAGTAATTTCATGTGTTTGTCAACATTTTGATAGGACCCAGTGCATAAACAATCGCACACAATAAAAAACATAATCATGCCTTGGAACAATGCAAGATTAGATAACTGCCCTCTTATTTTTAAAACAGAATTTGGTGTGACTTTAGAGACAAATAAGAATGCCACATATTTAAATACAACATTGTTGTCGACCGTTCTTTTAAAAAAAGTTATGAGAAAGTATTGACTGTCAACTTAAAGTACAAGGGGGGAAAAAACTTGGCAGTGGGGGATATAGGCCTTGGCATGTACGGATTACCACTGCGGCAGAGGGGTTTAGGCGGGGTGGCACGTAAGGACTTAAATTAGGGGCACCAAATTGAGCAACAAGTTTTTTTAAAGTAAAAAGGAAGAAAATAATTTTATACCGCGTGACCCGCCTACCCATATGGATGATGTATGACAGCCGAATATTTGGACACCCCCCCCCCCATGCATATCGTCCGGCCAGCATGATGTGAAAAAAAAAAATGAGTGTACCTTTTTGCTCGCCCGTTGTGAATGGGGAAAAACTTGGGTGTTGCAAAATCCTGGATACGCGTCTGTTGATTTGTCCCCGATGTGAGACTTTAATTAGGAGTAAAAGTCAAATTGCCTTCAAATGTCTGCAATTTGCACACAGTAGGCCTATGACTAACTTGTTCGTAAAACTAATAATAAAAAACTATTAAAAACAAAGAAAAAAAATGAAGTTCTTTAAAATTTACCTGTAACCACCCCCATTTCGCTGATAGAGGGAAACTTAGATAAAATATTTGTGTTGAATAATTGAAAGACCAAATGGTTAGTGGACCAATTGGTTGTAGACCAAATGGCTTGTGCATCAATTGGATGTAGACCAAATGGTTAGTGGATCAATTGGATGTAGACCAAATTGTAGGTGGACCAATTGGTTGTAGACCAAATGGTTTGTGGACCAATCGGATGTAGACTAAATAGTTAGTGGACCAATTGGATGTAGACCAAATTGTTAGTGGAACAATTGGATGTGGACCAAATGGTTGGTGGACCAAGTAGTTAGTGGACCAATCGGATGTAGACTAAATGGTTAGTGGACCAATTGGATGTAGACCAAACGGTTAGTGGACCAATTGGATGTAGACCAAATGGTTAGTAGACCGATTGGATGTAGACCAATGGTTAGTGGACCATTTGGGTGTAGACCAATTGGTTAGTGGACGATTAGGGTTTAGACTGAATGGAGGTAGACGTATTGGCTAGTGGACCAATAGGTTGTAGACCAATAGGTATTTTGCCATCTTGAATCCACTTTAGAATATCACCAGTATGATGGGCAAATTTCTATGGTTGTAGAGGTCATATTTACAAATGTGGTCTATCACTGTTCGGGTATTGCACTCAAAATATGAAATAAAAGTATCAAGTCCGTGTTACAGAGTAGAGACTTGGGTGAAGAATGATGTACTTTTGAAGAATCGCTAGGCAATATAATATAGCTAAAAAATATATCTCTTTCCCTTGTGCTCAATATGAAATACTTACCAAGCTGCGAGAATTCCTGGGGCTCATTAATTTATACAGACGGTTCATTCCTCACTGTGCAGACATAATCCAGCCTCTTACTGATCTGTTGAAAAATAAGTCGAAAAAGAATCAACTTATCATGCTCGGAGACAAAGAACTTTCTGCTTTCAATGAAGCTAATGGTACAGTTCTTGTTCACCCTAGAATTGATGTTCCTTTTTGCCTGTTGGTGGATGCAACCGTTGTCACACACCCGTAAATGACTTACTTGGTGCATTAGTCATGTTTTCCAACAAAATTTGAGCAAGGTGACCACCGAAATATTTGTAGCAACTTATATGCTTTTCAGACTATAATTGAAATCATTGATCCCAGGAAATAGGTTGTGCTAAGGGGGAAGGGGATTAGTACCACCTATTGTTTTTATTTTTTTTATTTAAAGCTTAGCACGCTTCGGTTTCAGACTACGTTTTACCAAAGAAGGCTCTGGATCTGCTTAAAAGCAGGGTTAGCCGGGTAATTTCGGATTAGGCCGGGCAATTGCTGTGCTAAGAGCTATAGGCTAAAACAAAACCGTGTTAAATAAAAAATATCACTGTAAAGTGCAACTCATTTATATTCTAATGAATTGTCCCTCAGCTAACCAATATCACGAATCGCTGAACCCCATTGTTCTGAAAAAGTCTTGCAAAATTGTGAGTGTTCACTTTCATGCTCCTTGAGACTCGTTATTTAAATGTGTCTAAAAGGAAACCCAGCTTTGATCGTCAATGAGCGTGAAAGTGAATCACTAACAATTTTGCAAGATATATTTAAAACAATGGGTTTCAGTAATACAAGATATTGGTGAGCTAAAAGAAGCATCAGTAAAATGGTAATGAGTTGCACCTTACAGTGACATAAACTGTATATTTACTACTGAAATATTTTTTCAAAGTATTAGTGATCAAACCTGGGTTTGTTTTATTCGATACATCCGGTATTATTAAATACAAACTTGGATAGAGATGTTTCCTGATGTGTAATGACAAAATGCTCATATCTTGTGATTCTTTAACCATATCACATAAAATATCATCCACTTGTAGAAAACGATTCGTAGTTTACGGGTGTAAAGCTATAAACAATATGATATTGTAATTTCAATATTGTACCCATCTAAAGTGCCATTATCATTTTTTGTGGGACACACAGTATTATCCAAGTTTGTGCACTGTCCTAAATAGTTATTGACACGAGCTAAGTTTTAATTCCAAGAATTTAGTTGAAAATATGTTTACAACTAAAAAAAAACGATACACTGTTATCTGCATTATATCATGGTTTGACACTTTGAAAATCCACTAGGAAAATCATTCCGGTCCACGTATCGAGCCCTGTGCCACACAAGACCGTAAATAACCCCACTCAGACACATCGTTCTCAATATAAACACAAAACAAAAAGAAAGGTCCCCCTATTTCAGATATCAATAATTTTTTTAACCAGGAGGAATTAAAAAAAAATCTGATTATATGTCCATGTGGGGAATTTAATTAGCCACAATGGGAGTGAAATTCAGCAAAAAAAAATCATCGAGGCATGCTTCAGTGAGCAATGGTTGAATGCAAAAATGTAATTTTTTGAAGTTCACAAGCCTAAAATGGCAACTTTGATTTAATAGTAACTTACCAATCTTCACATTTTAAACATTTTACACGTCAGAATGTATGCAAAGCGTGTTTCCCAATATACGGAAACTAAATTTGTGTCAAATTTCACGGATGAGTGAGCATGCAGCAAAAATTGCCCAAACTGCAATTTTTACTTCTTTGCCATGGTATATTCGATCATATATGATGGAATTCCTGTTTTGGACAGAGTGTATGTAACCAATATCCATTCATTTACGGTTGAAGGAACTCATCAATCAACCCAAAATAGGCCATTTCAGAATTACGAAGAGTCATTGTAGTATTTTTATGCACTAGAAAGCATCTCAATTACATGTTTTTTTTTTTTTTTTTTAATTATTTTCTGGACACGTGTCAATGATCCTATGGCATTTATTTGCGAATTCATGCTTCAGTGAGCACGTGAGCCTGGAAAAGTCCTTTTCTCACGTCCTGCCTAAAATTCAAATTCTTACTTTGATTGAATATAACAAACCTTTTTGGGGAGTACTTTTGATTTTATTTTTATAACAATCCCGATGTTTCACGCCTCAGTGGGCACAAGATACAAGACAATCATGAAAATAAGAAGAAAGTTTGTGGCTTCGTCATGGTTTAATGACTTTTCGAATAGGTAATTTGAGTAAAGATCATGTTAGTTAAAGACCAGATAAAAATATGTGCACAAAGTTTCATAAAATAATTCACAGTCAAGTGGACAAAAACTGAAATTAAAATATGCCAAATTTCACTTTTGTTAAACTTTTGTTAAACCTCTGTAGATAAAGTCAATGGATGAGAAAATCAATACCCGACAAAATATAATGTGAAATTCGGCCAATTTCATTGATGATTATTGTTAATTCTACCGTGAATTACACCTGGTATCCTCCTTGGTTTGCACCAGAGAGAGCTTCCTTGAATAATTCCTTGCAGAGTAGACTGCTACAAGTACAGCTTTCCCCCGAGTAATTTCTATATGGAACAGGCTCCTAACTCGATTGCTGGTTTTCGGAATGCAGCAGTCTCGTCCGTCATGACGGGCGTATCCACCAGCACCCTGTAGGGAGGGAAGCCATGAAGCCGGTGTCACCGGACCAGCTGTCTTACGGACCCGCTGTCCCTGCGAACTCGTGGTCCTGATTTCGATTCGGCCCAGTTGTCTTAGCGGACCCGTGGTCCTGATTGCAATTCGGACCAGATGTCGTATGTACGGACCAGCTGTCCCTATTCTCGTATGCACAAATTTGCAAGAGCGCACAGCGTGCGAAAATCAATGTGATCGTGAGTACGAGTAGCGGGGTTGACGTAGTCTGCAAGCACAGACTCAATTTGACACTTCAACAAATTTCAGTCTAGCTGTATCGAGTGGAGACAAGCTTCCACACTCACTGCCTGTCTATAGTACATGGGTGAATCTAGTTCTTATTTGCAGATCCTTAAGCGAACAACATGGGTTTGTGCCTGCAAACTAATGGTCACGGTTCCCCCCCCCCCCCGGGGGGGGGAGGGATATAGCCTGGAAGTGGTTCATGGAATTCTCTTCTTCCCCCCCCCTTTTTCCTAACATCTATACAGTCTGGCACAGTCCAGGGGGAAAAATACGTTTGAAATCTTTTAAAATACTAATGTGGTACCAAATTAAAGCCAAAAGGTTTTTCTTGCTGATGCACCTTATTTTGTGTATTATGCTTTCTTAAAACAAAGGTTATGCTAAATTTTGTGCTAAGAGGAACAAATCAAAATTGCACTTCTATTGTTTTGGAATGCGCAACCTACACAAAGGCATGGGACGTCTTGCGAAATGGATTTCATTTCACTGGGCATATCTCGAAAAGTATACAGCACCATATAATGTGATGAAAAAAATTGCAGAAGAAAGTCTGATTTTCCTTCTTTATGAACATATACCCAACAATATCAGGTTATATGATCACTCTTACAATTTTCCCCCCACTTGTAGGCCTACCATGTAATTTGACACGGACTGCATGGTGTAACATCCCTGCAAAAGGCTTGTTCTTTTTAATCTACCACAACTTTAGCATCAGTATGAACATTTTATAACTGTTGGAGTATTAACTATTATTATTATTATTATTATTATTATTATTATTATTAGTAGTAGTAGTAGTAGTAGTAGTAGTAGTAGCAGTACATTTTTCCAATCCCTCGTTTGCAAGCCTACCCCCAGTTCGAGAGCTGAGCTCAGGTGTCGGACCCCCTTATAAAAAAATCCTCGTTTGAAACTATTTACAATCACTCTTGGCCCTGCATGGCCAGATAATCCCTGTTATCAAACTTTGCAACTCCAAAGGCCAGCTTGAGCGTTGAGCCAGGGGTAAAAGATAAACAACAGCTGGGATGTTACGTAATAGTAGCTCTGCCTATGAGTAGGCCCTTAAAAATAAAGTGATTGTATTTGATATATTTCAAGTTTTCACAGGCATATTATATTTAGAAATCAAATGTTAATTCGTTTTCAATTTCAAACGAAGAAAATCGACCTCGGAATAAGGAAAGTACAAGAATAAAAAACCAATAAAAATGGATCGATACAGACATCTTGATCGTTAAATGTAAACAATGTTGGCCCCCAGCTGTGACCTTGGGTGACCACTGTTTGGACCGAGGTCAAGGAACAGATGTTTTTTAGATAGATATCTGATTGAGGTGTTTGTCACACCAGGGTCTCCTCTCACGTCCCTGGTCACACTTGGAAAAGAGAACTAATAGTGTTGCAAGAAGGGGGTATACTGTCTTCAAACGGACTGAGTTCGTCATGAGTAGTAGTAGTAGTAGTAGTAGTAGTAGTAGTATAAGTAGTAGGCGCGGATTCAAGATATCCGAATTTAATACATTTCTCGGGCCCAATTGTCTGGGGACAAAATTAAAGCGGCTCTACTATGTTTACGCATGGGCCCGATAATTTCATTGTATGAAATCGGGCTGCGTCCGCTTCTCAGAAGTAGGAGTATCATTATTGTTGTTATTAGTATTATCATCATCATCATCATCATCATCATTATTGGCAAGGTGGCCCAAGCAATGGGAAGCTTTTGTTGTTGATAGCGATTTGCCTTTTGAAATTTTGTCTTCAATAACTTTTATCGCCAAAGGAGCAAATAAAAAATATAGCCTTCTCATTTTCATATATATGTATATTGAATCATGCTTGTCAGGGCATTTTTCTATAAGTAATCTTGTATCCTGATTTCTATTAGTTTGTTTTCATCTACTCACCCCGCCCCTGTCTTTATGTTCTCTCTTTACATTTTCTTTTAGCCTCACTTTCACCTCAATCTTTTCCCTCGCTCTTTTCTACATCGCTATTTGTACACATATGTTGGCAATGTCTTTTACTGCAAATGTTCACTTCGAAAGAACCCCTGAAGTTTGGAAACTTGATTCAAAGGTTGGCTCCATCCAAGAAAAATTTTGGTTCGTTTTAAAGCAGACGAACTGATTGAAAAATATTGAAGAAAATGTGATACATGTAATAAATAAAAATAGTATGACTGTTTGAATGACAAAGAGTTCTAGTTTGTGCAAATTGATATGTCATGCACTTTCTTTCTTTCTTTCTTTTTTTGTGTCACTTTTCAAAAGTCGCAAAGTTGTTTTTTTTACAAAAAAGCTGTGTAAATTATGATTCTAGGTCCTTCATTTTTTTAAATCTGTTCATCTAATGTTTCTGCTTCTAATCTAAGCAATGTATGGGTAGCCATGCAGGATGGCCGGGAGCTAGTCCTTATGCCTCCATCTCACGAGACCGTGATTCCACTGCGATCCGCAGAAAAGGCGTTCTAACCACGATTCACTTCACTCATCAAATTAGCAAAGTGCGGTCACTCGTGATGGGAACGCCTTCACCGTACTATGATTGCCCCCAATGTACTATGATCGTCTTGGAAACATGGTTGGATCGCCACGATCGCCATTGTTGGGGATCCCACCACGGAAATTATTATACATGTTCAAAACTTCCGTGGTGAAATCGCCAACAATGGCAATGGTTAGAAAAAAAGACATCGTTGAAACGCCTTATTTGAGGATCGCAGTGGAATCGAGCTCTCGTGAGATAGGGGCATTAAATGATATGTAACTATCACAAAATGGAATTTTTTTTCTCCAATGTTGTGATACGAATATTTTCACATCACTAAAAACAGTGTTCTTTTCTCTAAAAATTGACCCCCCCCCCCCCAAGCTGATTCTACGACTGAATAACCCCCTTTGAAAGATAAGGTCTGAAGGTAAAATTGCTGAAAATCTGTAATTGACTTACTCTCGTCTCATAGTCAAATAATGTATTGAACTTGAGAAATTTAAAACATGATTGGGCAAATGAAATAATGAATGACGAATTAATGATCATAATAATGCACCTGTAGATATGCTGATCTCATCAATGTCTTTTGGAGATAAAAATAATTGAGTTGTGAGATGTATTACACATTCCAACGTTTACCTTCTACCTCCAAAAACTGATTTTGTAAAGCAAATTAAAGAAAATACCAATAACAAAAATACACACAAACAAAAAAGGTTGAATTATGAAATAATAAACATGAACATTTTATTCCAAAACTCTTATGTATATGCATGTATATTTCAAAAATAACGGCAGTAATACTTCTGCTCCATGTCATGGGCTACATTACTCAAATCCCCTGTTTGATTAGCATTTGGTCAACAATTAACATTATTTATATGCTGTAGATGTACAACAGTAATATGATTCCATGAGAACTGTATCCAACACTTTGCTTTTAACCCTAAAAAGGTGGGGGGGGGGGTGGATTCTACACTCCTCCCCTTTATGATCACAACAAAAATTGATATATCTCTCATGACGTACACGTAATCGATAGGATCAAATAGTTTTCTCAAACATTTAGGTTACTCATTATACCCCCACACCCATGCCTGTTATGTATCGCCGGCAAATAATGTACATTAACAAAATCTCATAAAAAGCTTAAACCCCCCTCCCTTCCCCCGAGAAAAAAAAGAAGAACGAACAACTATAAAAGGGTAGTCTGCTCCATATATTATCCAATATACCATCCACGATCATATTTCTATCAAGTAAAAAACAAGTAAAGAAGAAAATCGGAATGTCCAGTCCCATTGAACAAATAATTTTTTCCCATAAGCGTTTGAAACCTGCTTATATTTTCCTCCATCTTGAACCTGTAGGACATTACTTCACAATACCCCTCTCCTACTTGACTGAGAAAAACTGACCTCCATCCCTCTGACAAGAGTGTTACAAAAATAAATAACGTCAAAAGGAGCCTGAGCTTTCGATCCTAGCACAATCTTCGTCAGAGACAAAATGACACAGAAAAGTAGGGAACAAACATGGATATAGAGAAAGACAGAGAAAAGCTACACCTAAGTGGCAGCCCAAGAGGGAGAGAACAAAAGGGGGATGTAAAGGGGTGAAGACAGCAGCCAATCAAAAGCAAGAGGAGGTGAGATCAAACAGCAAACTGGACAAAAGGGAGATGATAAGCTGGGAGAGGGAAGAGAAGGTAACAGAAAGGGATTAGAGTGGAGGCTATGGGGCTGAAAAGAATGAAAGAAAAGAGAAAAAGCAAGGGGAAAAACACTAGTAGACCTGTGTGTATATAGACCTACAGAAGAAGTAGGGGGGGGGGAAATAAAATAAGTAAAAAGGTAAAAGAAAAGGGGAAGCAATGAAAACAAACTAAAAAAAAAACAAAGAGAGTGTGAACTGTAAGGGAGAAAAGAGAAGAAGATTGAATAAGAGAAACAGAATGTATTAGTCAAATAAACAAACACCTGCAATAAACTAAACTAAGCTAAAAGGAAGGGGAAAAACAGATATCAAGAAAGAAATTTGAGAAAAAGAGGTTAGTCATTACCCTCCTGAATGTTGAGACGTGAGGTTGAATGGTGCGAAGACGTCTCATCCAGAACTTCTTCTGGCGAAACGGACAGAATCAGGACGGGTACTAAAATTCATGCCCTGTGAGACATGTCAGAGATGGAGTGGTTAGGAAGGTTGAAATGGTTCCCATGGGGTGTCAAGCTTGGTGGTGGTGAAGTGGATCTGTGCCCATAGAAGCGTCTTTGAGAGTGGTCTTGGTTTCACCTACATACTGCATCTTACAACTCTGCAAGTGATAAGTATATAACATTAGAAGTGGTGCAGGTGATGTTCCCTTGGTGTGATGAGATCTGCTAGTGGGGTACTCTGGAAAGTATCGCCTTCGTGGATGTGTATATGGCAAATGATGCATCTGTTGGCTGTAATTGAAGGTGCCATGCTGAATGGGAGAAGAATGGTCAGTAAGGAGGGGATTCAGCAAAATAAGAGAGCTGAATGAATGCTTATCCTATAAAGGAGAGCTAATGGTGTAAAATGAAGTCAAAAGGAGCCTGAGCTTTCGATCCTAGCAGAACTTCGTCAGAGACAAAATGACACAGAAAAGTAGGAACAAACATGGATATAGAGAAAGACAGAGAAAGCTACACCTAAGTGGCAGCAAGAGGGAGAGAACAAAAGGATGTAAAGGTGTGAAGAAGCAGCCAATCAAAAGCAAGAGGAGGTGAGATCAAACAGCAAACTGGAACAAAAGGGAGATGATAAGCTGGGAGAGGGAGGAGAGAGTAAACAAGAAGGGATTAGAGTGGAGGCTATGGGGCTGAAAGAATGAAAGAAGAGAAAAAGCCAAGGGGAAAAACACCTAGTAGACTGTGTGTTATGACTACAAAGAAGAGTAAGGGGGGGATAAATAAATAAGTAAAACAGGTAAAGACAAGGGGAAGACATGAAAACAAAACTAAAAAAAAAAACATAGAGAAGTGTGAACTGTAAGGGAGAAAGAGAAAGAAGAATTGATAAGAGAAACAGAATGTATTAGTCAAATAAACAAACACCTGCAAATAACTAAACTAAGCTAAAAAGGAAAGGAAAAAAAAAAAACAGATTCAAGAAAGAAATATGAGAAAAAGAGGTTAGTCATTACCCTCCTGAATGTTGAGACCGTGAGGTTGAATGGTGCGAAGACGTCTCATCCAGAACTTCTCTCTGCTGAAACGGACAGAATCAGGACGGGTACCTAAATTCAATGCCCTGTAGAGACATGTCGAGATGGAGTGGTTAGGAAGGTTGAAATGGTTCCAACTGGGGTGTCAAGCTTGGTGGTGGTGACAGTGGATTCTGTGCCCATAGAAGCGTCTTTTTGAGAGTGGTCTTTGGTTCACCTACATACTGATCTTACAAACTCTGCAAGTATAATAAAAATAAATAACAATTGTCCAGAAACAAATGAGCTGTTACACATTGTGGTCATATTTGAATAAAACTTATACATAATTTTTTTAAATTCACAAAGATGCAGAGAGTTTTGCCAGAAAGTTGCAGCTGGTTGGTGCTGACCAATCAATATCATTGTAGTATGTGTATATTAAATGCGTAGACTGTGTGCAAATAAAAATACATGTTTCAACTTGCATCTGATTTGCAATTGATAGCAACTTTCTAGTAACACTCCCTTAAATCAAGCATATCTATTCTATGTAATTGAGGATCTTATGGGTTCTATATTTTTTTGTCAAGCTCAAACGATCCTCAAATTGCAACTTGTTGAAGCAATATAATGTAGTTCCATAAAAAGATTACTGTTAATGTACAGATTGACATTGTTTCTTTTTAGCAAAATAACTCTAAAACCATTCATAACCTTATACAACTAGACCATTAAAATGTTGATTTGTCAATAAAACATATTAAAGCATGTTAAAGCATGTGGAACCTTTGTTCCTCTTATACACCTATAAACAAAGGTGTGATGTGCCTCTACTTATCAAGCTGATAAAGGATTTCAGAAAAGACTGAATTTCTGGCTGTTACAGCACACAATATTGTCTGCTATCAATTTAAAAGGGGGCAGCCATTTTGTTTGAGAAAGAGATTTCTACAGAATCCATTGGTAGCATGCTCAGTGACAAGGAAGATATTCAATCTTAATTCGTAAATAAAATAACACATATCAGGAAGCATGCACGATATATGTCATATATTTTAGTAAGATTTATAATGAATGAAATATTGCTCAAATCATGTTTATACTAAATAAAATTGCTTTGATTGGTCTAGCCTGGCATAGCAGAAATTATTTTATTTAGCAAACCTTGTTAGTATTGTTTTTCGTTATTGGCCCTATAGAAACTTGTATCCATGACTTGTATCCATGACGTATATCCATCCAGCCAAACTTTACTGCAGATTCTTCTTTTTGTTCTGGTCTTCTTTAGATTGTACAACACCATAGTAATTTATTGATTTGATGAAGTCCCATGACCTTATCCAAAATACAAGTGGCCACATTTTGGACTAAATCTTATTGAGAGGTGGGGAGGATATTGTTTCATCCGTATCAGGACATCTCCCCCGGAGGACAACTCCCCCGGGGACAACTCCCGGAGGACAGCTCCCCCGGAGGACAACTCCCCCGGAGGACAACTCCCCGGAGGACAACATCCCCGAAGGACAACTCCCCCGCAGGACATCTCCACCGGAGGACAGGTCCCCCGCAGGACAACTCCCCCGGAGGACATCTCCCCCGATGAAAACTCCCCCGGAGGACAACTCAACCATTCCGGAGAACAGATCCACATGCACTCGTTAATTTTTGCTCCATTTGCGATTTTTTTTTTTTTTTTTTTATTTCATTTTTTAAAACCTAAATAGTCATTCAGGAAATGCAATATCTTTGGCAATTTTTTTTTTTTTTTTTTCCGGCGAAGGGTGTTATAGTTTGCAGCTGTAGAGGCGTACTGCTATTGGAACCGCATTTTATCGTCAAAAGAGAAGAGAGAGAGAGAGATATCAACTTCAATCTTAAATCACCATAGGAAGATGATCTGATTAGATTTGAGAGATATGTAGGTCATGGTCAGCCCGTAACTAGGATTTTGCGGGGGTTCGAATCTGAAAAAAATGAACCTTTTGAAAAAAAAATGATTCTTGAGCGCAAAGCGCGAGCCGAATTTTTTTTACTAAAAATGACCGAAGCAGTATATTTTACTTTTATGGTTTATTTTGTTGTTGTTATTCTCTTACAAACGGTGACGATCATCTTTCTTTCAGCCCCCCCCCCCCAAAAAAAAAAAAAAAAAAAAAAAAAAAAATGAAAAGAAAAAGGATTTTCAAGCGCGAATCGTCAAGTGGAAAATTTTATATCACACCTCTTTAATTATACAAACATACATGTACATAATTTGATACAAGGGTTTTGTTTTGTTTTGTTTTGGCTTGTTTCAGCACATGTTCTAAAATTATAAATGATTTCATCGGATATGTTGACGGAAATACTGAAAAATTGGTTGATATACAGAGATGTTTTAATTGTCATCTACTTCTGGAGATATTTTCATACCAACACTTGTTGCAATAACACCCTCTTATGATAGCGATGACACGGCATGAATGCAAAGCTGTGCAAGTGCATACTTATGAACGCACACCATTCAGATATAACAATTGTCTGTAAAATCTTAAACCCAATGACAATGATTGTATTACATTATTCCTTGAAAATGACAAAACAAGTGATGATTTTGGAATTGAGTTTTGTGAATTTCTTTTTTGATCAATAAAATATGTGTTCTCGTTTAAACTTTTGCGCCCATTCTAATTTGTTTAGGGTGTGATTAATTAGTAATTAAAGCTTAATTATCGTGGCTCACCCCCCCCCCTTGCTGAAGACGACTAGAGATATGTAGGCCAACTCGCCCTTCGTGCTCTTTTCTACTCCTGTAGCTTCATATTTCCCCATTTAGCATCCTTCCCTTTTTCAACATTTCTTTTATTTCTTGCATTTTCATTAATTTTCCTTTTCTGAGGGTCACATTTCGTTGGGGTACCTCTGAATCTGCCAAACCTAACAACCTTTTGAGGGAAGTAGTAGCCATTCATAGATTGGAAGGGGTGGTTTCAATGGATGATTAACATTAAACAACCATTCCCATCCTCGCTTGTCATTACAGAAGGGAAAAGTAATGTAATAATTGAAGAGAAAGAAAACGCAAGGGGTTGGCATAAAATCAATAGTTATAAAGAATTTAAAGTGAGGGGAGATGTCATCCGGGGAGTTGTCCTTGGGGGGACCTATCTCGGGGAGATGTCCTACGGGGGAGTTGTTCCTCCAGGGGAGTTGTCCTGCGCGGGAGTTGTCCTCCGGGGCGCTGTCCTCAGGGGGTGTCGTCCTCCGGGGGAGTTGTTCTCCAGGGGAGTTGTCCAGGGAAGTTGTCCTCCGTGGGAGTTGTCCCTGGGGGAAGCTGCTTCCGGGGACTCGTCCTTGGGGGGACCTGTCCTCCGGGGGAGATGTCCTGCGGGGACCTGTCCTCCGGGGGAGTTGTTCCTCCGGGGGAGTTGTCCTCCGGGGGAGCTGTCCTCCGGGAGTTGTCCCCGGGGGAGATGTCCTCCGGGGGAGATGTCCTAGAACCTGTTTCATCAATCCACTTTACTTATTCCAGCCCATCTGTATAAATAGAAGAAACAAAGAAATAATGACTTAACTAAGATAGGCAGAAATCAAGGTTCTAGGACCATTCCCCCGGGGACAACTCCTCCAGGGACAATACACGCCGGACAATTCCTACGGAGGACAACTACCCCGAAGGACAACTCCCCCAAGGACAATTACCCCAACATAATCCACCTAACGTCAGGGTAAGTTATTCTCAGGGGTAATTGTCCTCCGGGGTAGTTGACATCCTTTCCCAGGGGGAGCTGTCCTGACAATAGAAATCAAAATTGATATAACAACCTAGTTATATATACAGTGGTGGCCAAAATTATTAGAACACCCGAAGCTACACAAAGTCTATTGGATTCTCAATGCCCTTGTACATTTGCCGAAGTAAGGTTAAGGATAACCTTTTAGTGCCGACAGCTTTCATGACCTTATAGCATAGAGTCTCATGCATCTCATGATACCAAATTTATATAGTTTCGACAATCAGGTAAGGCGCAGCATTAAAAATAGTTGCGCTATGCGCTTTCAGTTTCCCCATAGGATCGTGTATTAAACATGTAGTAGAAATGCAAAAACGTGAACTGCCAATTACATATGCCGATGACTCAAAAAGTGTTTAATCTAGACATGTGAAATTTTGCAGGCTTTTTCATTCTTACATGCCCCAAACACTTGCCAAGTTTCAGAAAATTTGGTTTCATGGGGAGGGGGTGGATGGGCCACATCCCCTGGCCGTGAGATAAACAAAATAACCCTGCCAATTTAAAGTTAAGATTATTTTCATGAAATAAAGAAATTTACCTATTAATACATACACTTTAAAGAAAATTTCATGAGCAATTCAAATATGGTGAAAAATTAAGAGTCATTGGAAAGGGGGACTTAAATAGGGGCTCTGAATTAGAAATTGGGGGCCCCTCAAAAATAATATCAAAAAAACAAAAATGAGATGTTACCACTTCACCCTACCTTATTATAAATGACATTTTTGACATCCTCGGAAAATTTCCTTTCAGAAAATATATACTGTTGTAGGGAGAGGCTTACAATTTTTAACGTTGTGACACTTTGATCCTTATAGGGGCAAGATTTTTTAGATTTTTCAATTGGTGGCGTAACACAAAAAAGAGCGCCCTGGGGGCGAGTTCCCATTGGATGGCTATATTATTTAGTTTTTAAAGCATAACGATGACTTTCAGAAACATTCCGACCATTTTATATGTATTTAAATAGTCAACTGAATGAAAATAACTAAAATCATTTAAATTTGATAGGTGTTCTAATAATTTTGGCCACCACTGTATATATGTGTTATGTTATAAAATGAATAAAAATAGCTTTGGATAGTTTGAACCTTCATCGCTAAGGGCACTCCAGTGGTCTAGCGGTTATGACAGTGGTCTAGCAATCCACAGATCGTGGGTTCAAATCCCGCCCGGGCAGCCTATGATTTTTTTCACAGCTGTCTGGTTTCAAATTTATCACACATCAGTTGCGTGTGCTTATACCAACATGGTTACCGTTGGAGACATTATGAATAAAATTATTTGTCTAACGTCAGTTGTGTTGGTAAATCCTCCAACATATCTATAATAGTGGTTACTACACTTACGAGTGGTTGCTACATATAACACATAAAATAATCAGCAGCATATTAAAAAAATATTGTTGGACCCCCCCCCCCCCCCCCCCCCCCCCATCCGGATCACGCTAATATCCAGACCCTCACTTGTCAAGATTTTGCATAATTTATTCAAATAATTATTGGCAAAAAATATATCAATCAAACTCATAATTAGGCTATAACCTTGTGTGAATTAAACCTTCATCAACAACTTGTTAACATACATTCACATGATATTTTCATAATAACATGCATTCATATTCCTAAACACCTCAAACTCAGGAAACTATTATGCCAAATCCCTAATCCAGATCAAAGGGAAAGTCCAGCCCCTTTTCTAGTTTTCAACAAATTTTCACTGCTGTTCTTGTATAATTTTATTCTTCGTTTTAAAACAAACTTTAAAAAGGTCTGGATTTTCCCTATAATGCTGCTCCCAAGATGTCCAAATAAGGTAGGTCCAACTGTAAGTTAATCTTATTCCTCTACATGAACCTTGATTACACATACCAATATGATGAGGGCCTGAGTCGCCTCTGGAATGAGAACGTCACTCATGTACTTTGAGCTGCATTAATGAATGTACAAAAATAAACAGTTTAAAACAGTGCATTGATCACTGACTGCACAACCATCATAAAATAAAATTGAATAAATAAATAAATAAATCAGATTCATTGAATCTATAAATATATATGAAAGCACATATTTATTTTTCTTCACATCTTCGCATTCAATGTTTTGTTTGTGTTACAGTAGTTGATATGATTACAAATAATTGCCTATAGCTTCTATTCATTTATAATAAGTAAACCAATTCACTACACTTAGTATCTTCACCTCATGTTATGGTAATTTTTATTTTGTTTCAGGACATGATTCTTGAAGCTGGCAGATGCAGTTATCTGAACAAATCCTAAAATATGATCAAAATAAGGGTATTCATTTTTTGATAATTTTTAGAAAGAGAATAGCATTTTATATATGTAGAGAATATGAAATTGAAAAAAAAAAACAGTAAAATACTCCTCAATTACATGAATGAGAACTTTAAAACATCGTAATACCAGGATGTATAAATAACCTAAATTCTATAACTTACTGTGGTATATTCCGAGTTGACAGTTGTTCCAGAAGCTTCTCTGGCACATTCAGTCTTGTTTTCCTGTATCCGAACAAGTTCCTATATTATATATGAGAGGTGTTAGTTCTAAGAAATCAACACTGCTTACATAATGACAGGTATTGAATAACGGATACAATGATAATTGAAAAATATATGAGTATTCCAAAGGAAAAAAAGTGCATTGGTAAAAAACAAAGAACTACATAAGAAAATCTATTAAAACAATAAATTTCATAAGAACTAATTTTTTTTTTCCAGCATTGTCAAATGTACCAAACAGTAACTGGATTGTTCTAAACTAGGATACCACATTTTCAGGATAAAATCTAACATTCCAAGAGTTTGCTGCTGTGATAAAGAGCATAAAAAATGATAACTTATCACCAAATCAAGATTGGATTTACAGTAATTTTAACAAGAGAAGATTATCCTTATTTTCAGTGATAGGGCGTGCAATCAAATACACTTTTGACCGTAAGTGCAAGTTTCAAGATTTATTTGGCTGATCTCCATGAAAAATTATGTTTTTCAGATGCAAAATCTGCGGAATCTGCCCTCCCAAACTTTCATCAACGCATAGTCAAATAGCCCATCATGATTAGGAATAACCAGCAACAAAATGCAATGTACACTTACCCCCAACTTTTGTTTTTCACGAACAAAACACCTCTCCTGGATAATTTTGGCAAGTTCATTCTCCACCTTTTTTTTATGAAAATAAGAAACAAGGTTGTTCGTATTCACAGAGGAAATGTATACAAACGTGCTGGAGACCAAGATAAATTGATGATAGGAAAATACACACAAATGCATATACACAAAACAAGTAAGAATACCTCTAGCCGTCTTGTCTGCATTACATGAATCAAATATCAAATATGCTTTCAGAATTGATAAGGTCATATTATACCGGTACTCAAACGAGAAACTTTGTGTACAAAGTGAATAGAGAGTGGACCACCGTGACGTCACTAATACTGTCAAGGTTGCCGACCCAAAGGAACTCCAACAGTGGTAGGGATCATGATATCATGGAGATTTTGAAAATTCATAGCTTTTGAACAGAGTATCAGATTTTGCTCAAATTTTCAATTTGTTCATCTGATTTATCTCCATTCACTGACATTAGACAAATACCAGGGGTGTGTTTCCCTTTAATTTCAACTCATTCAAATGGTTCATTATCGCTAATTACCAAAATGTCCAAAGTTTATCAATTAGTTATATACTTACTTTCAAATCATTAACCCTAATACTCCCGGGGTATTTCATATTTCGTATTTTTTATTTTACATGAATTAATTATGCTAATTTATTCATGAAATCATACTTTTTGCTCTAATTCACTAAATAAAGCTCCTAGAATGCTAATTTTTGGTGAAAATATTCTTTAAACCATTCCTAACAATTGTGGAAGATCGATTTCTCATGTATTTCATTGTTTTCTTAATTTCTTATGTATTTCTTTGTTTTTCGACCTTTGGTTTTTCTTTGTTTTTTTGTCAAAATTATTGCAGAATCTTTTTGAAGCATAATTATGCCAAAATAAATTAATTTTACCCAATGAAAGTGAAAATAATTTCTTTGTGAATTAGGTGAGAAAACTCTATTTGCGTTGACTTTGCACACAAAATCATGTTTTTCAGCGGTTATCGGTCTGAAGGGTTTTTTTGAAAAAAAAGCGTCGTAACCGTATGCCCGATTTTCGCGAAAACAGTTTCAAAAGATGCACAAGACTTGAAAATAAAAAGTCTTAGAGAGGTGCGGTCAAAAAATTTCGCGCGGCATATTTATCGCGAAAAATGTCGAGGGGGGCCATTATGCCCCCCCCCCCCGGGAGTATTAGGGTTAACCAAGAGATTTTAATGTCAATACTACAACAGGGTCAAATATGTTTAAATCTTGAACAGTGAAAAAAATTCATGAATCTCAAATACATAAATGTAAGTATAAGAGACCAATATAGCAATTTAAAAAAAAAAAAAAATTACTTTTGATACCAATGTATGCAAAATGCCTTTTTTCTCAATTTATTATGTGACATGAAACTGCACATTTTGTAATGAGAAAGGTATGCATAATACGGTCAACTGATAATCGATTTGTTTGTAGAAATATAAAAATAAGTCTATTAACTGGTTTGTATACAAATCTTGTTTATGTACATGATAAGGTGTGTGACATTTGATATATGTAAAATAGGGATGTTAAATATTTATCCATAGAAATCATTTCCTTCTAGAAAACTTATGACAAAACAGTACATAAAAATTAATTTTTTGAAAGAGGGAAACACCCTAAAAAAAAATTTCTATGTATTTAGTCTTTTTTTTCCTCTCTGTTCTGGATGAGATTTATTTTAAGCACAATTTGTAACCATATTTATGCTTAAATAAATCAATTTTAACCTGTGGAAATAAAATTATAATTGGTAATAATACAGAGTGAGTAAAAAAAAATGTCCCATGACTTTGAAGTTGTCTAGTTTGAATTATGAAAACGGAATCATGGATTTCATGGTATGTATGGGTAGAGTAACTCTCCTGCCTTATTTTGATACCCTTTTCATTCTGATTCTTGCATGCACGACTGAATAACAGACAATCTGCGATAAATGGCAATATCGCACTTGCGCCAATTACTAGTAGGTGGGTGAGGATTGAATCATTTTGAAAGACCAATTCGCGTGCGCGTCAACACACACAGATGCACACTTACCAAAATTCAAACACACACCCCCACTCACACCCACCCACACACACACACACACACACACACATATACACACACACACGCATACACCCCAACAGTGCAGTGTGAAGTTTTCGGTCTTTTTGATTAAGCATTGATCCTTTTTTTGTTAATCGCTGAATTTTGAAGTGTTATTTTCTTAACAATATCCCCCTAACAAATTCACCACTTCCCCCACTACCACAATGATGAACATGATGATGATGATGGAGTGAGTGTGTGTGTGTGTGCGTGTTTGTTTGTGTGTGTATGAAAGAGAGATGAGAGGGAGAGAAGGGAGTAAAAGGGAGAGAGAGATAGAGAGAGATAAGCATGATATGAAAAGTCAAAGCTAAAGAGAAGCTGAGAAGTATGTGGGAGTGAATGTGGGTGAAAGAGACAGACAGACAGATATTGGAAGGGTGTGACTGTGTGTATGTGGGTGGGTGCACGCGTGTGTGTGTGTGTGTGTTTGAGTATATGTGTGTTTGTGTGCACCATGTGTGCACATACTTCAGGTAGGTCTTTCAAATTTGTTTTTATCTTCACCCAGCTAATTGGCGCAAGTGCGATATTACCGTTTATTGCAGATTGTCTGTTGTTCAGTCATGCGTGCAAGAATCAGAATGAAAAGGGTATCAGAATAAGGCGGGAGAGTTACTCTACCCATAAGTTACTCTACCCATACATACCATGAAATCCATGATTCTGTTTTCATAATTCAAACTAGACAACTTCAAAATCATGGGACATTTTTTTTGACTCACTCTGTAGATGCACAAACCTTGGAAGTAAAATGTCAGTAACTAGTACAGGAAAAAAAAAGTCCCCCACCCTCAGTTTGACAATTTGACCCCCAACTCAGTTTGATTAAGCAGTTCTCTTGAAATGATTATATTTATCACATAAACATACACTACCTAACAAATTAAAAACTACTTACTCCACCTCGCCTGAAATCACCTTATCGACATGCGATAGTACACTAGGAAGCTGTATCAAATGGAAATATATCAAGAAAATTTGATGAGAAAAACAAAAACATCAAATATTTCATTGATCTTTGTTCATTCAGGACAGATATCATTCATGGGCTAAATTGGTCACATTTTATTCCTCAAATTGACAACGGCAATAGTTTCATTTTAATGCTACATGCTTCTAATTGAATGTGATGTCTTTGAAACCAACACACATGGTTGGGAACTTCAACATTTGTTTTTTTAATTGCCAATTTTGATGAAAAACTGATCTTGAATTTTGTCAATTTCTAACAATTTCCACGCACATTTTTTCCACGCACATTTTTGGGCTGGGAAAGGAAAAAAAATCAGCGATGATTTTTTTTTTTTTTTTCTTTCATGATTTTGATTTGAAATTTATCCAACACCTATTCATTGTGTCTGATAACATGGAAATATGTTACTACTTAATTTTGGACCTGAAAGCTCTTGCAAAAAGGAAAAAAACCTGAGATTAAACCAGCGTCCAGGTTGCAAAATTTTCCTCAAAATCTGGTGGTTTGGTCCACGAGGTCAATACTAAAGTATTGAAATCGTATCATGAGTGATTGAAACCAGCTACTGAAGAAACACCCATCAATTAGCTTGTCAATGTCAAGATTCGACAATGCGTTTGCTATTGATTTTATTTAGAGGTCTAAGTTAGATGTCATAAGATTAAAAAAAAAAAAAAAAAATAGGCCTAGACTAAGTTAGGCCTAGGCCTATGACTGTGTTGATGTCTGATGAAACTCATGAAAAATTGAGTTTAACTTACATTTGCTGAAGTGTGATACATTTGTACCTTAGCCTAAAACATAATAAATCACCTTAACTGTTAAAAGAATACATATCGAATTTCGATAAGTATTTATTAAATTATATCTACTGTACATGCAGATGCTTTCACTAGTGACTAACAAAGATTTAATCGTTAGCACGTGGAAAATACCCGCCATAAACTCCACCAAATGTCTGCCGAAGCTCTGGGGACAAGACTTGTTGTTAAGGGGGATTATCGCGAATTCTGCAGACAACGATGAAATGCAAACAAAATCGATCTTCCCAAATTAGTGGTCCAAAAATATTCTTTCAACACTATAAATTAATTACTTATTAAAATCCTAGGTTTACGAAATTATCATATTTCATATTCATGGTTATCAAACATCATGAAATATCTACATATTTGATTAATAATGAAAAAGCAAGGTACTTACTTCTGATTTTCATCGAGACTTTTTGATGGTCGCAAAGGGTTTTGACATTCACGTACGTAGATTTTTTTACCAGCTGTTTTTCAAAATTTAAATTATTGGGCAAAATTACTTAGGCTTCTGCAACAGTTGTTATTTAAAAACCAAATTAGCGATCGATCGCTAAAATGGCAAGACATCCTTTATTTAGAAAATCAAGGTAAGGAAAATTAGTAATCATTTTTAATCTTGTTAAGTATATCTC
>CALNVZ010000429.1:97685-115696 GCA_940671915.1 Paracentrotus lividus | reverse complement strand
CTCATCCCTCTTTCAATGACACCCTAATTGCAACGATAGTGTTGTTCCTGCATGGACAGAACACCCTGAATATTAGGACAAGTCAGAAGTAATGTTGCAATTGAATGCCTATTGTGATATTATTGTCTGTGCGAGCAGAATAACAATGCAATTCGCAACTTTTCACTTTTTACTTTGAACTATATTCGTAGTTATGTGCATTCAAACATGATGTCACTATGCAATAGGGTATCAATAAAAAGAAGAATAAATGAACTTTTTTAATGCTATAAAAAATTGACAATGATTAAATCCCACGTAGAATTTACTGAGGTTCAGATTTGTGTTACAGAAATTTAAACTGAAAATTATCTCTCACTTTGTCATGTTCAGGTGGTATTCAGGTGGTTCTGTGGACCAGGCATGACATCACATGAAAATATAAGGTATCAATAAAAATATGAATAAATGCAACGTGACAATGGTTTAAAATTCAATAACACATTAGAAATATCCCCAAAGTATCAGGACCTAAAGTCAAGTTGCTGAACTTCAATGTGATCAAAAAAATGCATTTTAAAACATTTGACTTTTTACTTTTCTCCATATTCTGATATGCTGGTCATTGAAGCATGATACAATCATTACAAATAGGATATCAATAAAAAGGGGAATAATATTCTTTTCCAATGGTATGAATATCAGGAAAAAACTAAAGTGTACTTAAAAGTATTCAAGGCCCAAAGTCGATTTGCGAAACTTTTGTGAGGGGTTATATAATATAAGACATTTTCGGTGTTTCGATATAGGCAAATTTCAATAAAAGTCGACAAATCCCGATAATCAGAATTGATAAACTAAGTAGCTACTAGAGGAGAGATTTTCAGCCGTGATCTAAATCCTTTCTACACCATTACTACTTTCATTTTCGGTTTTTCTAGCCACATGTTACCCGATTGATTCTTTCATTCTTCTGTTTTAGTGTTAATTGTGTGCACCTTTGGGTATGTCTTTGATTGATTATGTCTACTAATAGTAACGTCCGTCGCCATTAGTCAATGTATATACCACGGAAAGGCCTCGAAATTCCTTTATCTCAGCCTACTTTTCACTGTTTTTTTTTTTTTTTTTTTTTTTTTCCAGAATGAAAATTGACCTTGGATTGACCAGCATTGATTATATGCTTTAGAAAATTGAAAAATAGTGTATGGAACCAACTACAAACGGACGTTTTAAAAAACGTTTTTAAAACGTCCGTTCCAAGTTGTTTTTTTGGACGTTTTGTGAAAATGTGGTATGTTTTAGACGTTTTAAAAAAGTTTTATAAACGTTAAAAGAACCAATAAAAAACCTTTAAAAACCTTTCGGAAGCTCGAGACGTAAAACAAACCTTCTGAAAATGTTCTAAATATTTTGTGGACGTTGTTAGAACATGCAGAAAACCTTTAAAAAAACGTTAGGAACGTTCTTAAAACGTTTTAAAAACGTTTTTAACCCTTTGGATGCGACGGGCTTCTACAGAAGCCGAGCGAGGTGTTCAGTCTGCTACGACGGGCTTCTACAGAAGCCGAGATATTTTCCTAATATACTGACAAATTTTTTAAGCTTTTCACCAGCTTTTTGGGGCTTAATTATTGAGGAAAAGGAAAAAGATATATTCATTTTCAATATCCATTAAAGAAATAACCTAGTTACGTGGAAAAATATCGAGAACAATTTACTCATTTCAACATTACTATATATTTTTACATAAGAAACGAATTCCCGATCTTAACTTTTGGCGTACGCGTACGCGTCCGGAAGGGAAGAAATAATAAAGTAAAGCTAGCTCGAGAGGAGAAATACGAGAGATATATTTAGAATGAGAAGAAGAGAGAGAAATAGAAAGGCTAAGGGGTTAAAATAATGTTCATTATTATAGATATATATAAAACATAGTTGAATGGAGATTAACCCGTCGTTTTCCGATTCTAGTTAGGTTACATACTTATCCCGAAAATGAGATGGGTTGGTTATTTGACATTTTGCTTGAACTATTTTGTTGTAGCTTTAATAATGCAGTGAAATATAAAGTATGCCAATTTTAAATGCAGTAGGTATTATAAGTTAAAAGTCCGCTTTTATTTCAAAACTTACACCTGCGCTTTTAATGAATGGGGCTTAGTCAAAGGTGCCATTGTCCAGAGTTGCGAAGCCGGCCGCTATGATCTTTAATCCATATTTTATAGAAATAATTTGAATGAAACAGGACCTCTTTTCAAGTGCTATTCAGTAGGCTCATCGATCGAACCGTGCGTGCCACACATGCATTACGCACTTTGCATTGTGAATCTACTGGAAAGGAAGAAAGCGGAACTTCTGCCAAAATGACTGTTTTTCTTTATACCCCCGTCACACTGAGCTCGTTCCTACTACGTCCTTGCAAATTTTGCCGAACGGGCATAGTCTGTGTGTAAACTGAGTGGACGTAGTTAATACTTCTTACGATCTGTTTACGAACTTCATGGACTAGCTCGGTCGGATTTCCAAAAAAGTGTTCAAAAAAATCGGGCGCCCATCTCGTCCTAAAATTTAACGGGGTGGCAACGTACCTGAAACGAGATGGACGTACTACAAACGAAATCGCCGTACTTAAATCGTTCTAAAGATGTGCTAGGACGTCATACAAACGAGCATTGTATATTAATTATTCAAGTTCTAAAATTAAACGTAGTGACAACGTTCCTTAAACGGGTAGAACTTACTCTGAGCGAGAAGGACGTACTACGAACATACGTTTAAATTTTTAAACAGAACGGCATGTCATAATTCCCGTCACACTGAGCTAGTTCTCACTGCGTTCTAGGTAGTTCTTGGTGAACGGGCTCAATCTGTTTACACACGGACTGAACGTAGTGCAGACCTTTTAGAATCTAGTACAGACCGTTTACAATCTGTTTACGAACTTGGCGAACGGGCCCGAACGGAGAGAACGGAAAGGCATTCCGATTTTTTTTTAACATGTTCAAAAAAATCGTTCTGGCTTCAAGTTCTAAAATTAAACGTAGTGAAAACGTTCCTTAAACGGGTGGGACTTACTCTGAACGAGAAGGACGTACTACGAACGTGGTACCTAACTTTTATCATGCTGCGCATAGGCACTTTTAGTGACCGTTTGGACGTGCTACGAACGGGATAGAGTGAACGAGCAGTTTACTCGTTCTGAACTGGATAACAACGTATTGCGGACGCGATAAAGACGGAATTGACGTAACGAGAACTATTTATGAACTGTCTAGCATCGTATTCAAGAAATTATTTTTCAAAGTTATAAGTTCCAACCCGACCAAAGCCCGTTCAGCATTTTTTTTTTAAACGGGCAAAAACGGGCAAGAACGTTATAGAACGACCTCAGTGTGACGGCCCCCTTACAAAATAACGCGTCTTATATTTGGTTTTGATGACTATGCCTTACAGTGTTAGGTAGAAAAATGTCTGCCCTGTCATGTTTACATTTACTACAAATCATGAAAATGACCGAGTTAGATGCAAGGAGTAATGAAAGCACAAAACATCACAAATTTCTATAATACTGTCAGTGTACAAGAAATCGCTTCGCCACAGGGGTGACAATCGCGTTTCACGTACCCGCGCTCAAAGGGTTAAAACCTGTACTAAAAAACGTTTTAAGAACGTCTAGAAAACCTTTGGAAACCTCTTAAAACCTTGAGTAAACAATATAATAAATACAAATATGTTATATGTGTCATGCACCTCAAACCATTGGCCACCATTTGTGGAATGGCACTTAAGAGTGAAGTGTCACCAATCTAAATCGTGCTTAAAAGCAGACTTCACTGGAAATCATTAAGATTTAACACTGTATGATGCTCCATAAAATTTATAGTTTATTGAAAGTATTGTTTGTGACGGTTAGTTATTACTTTATTTGTTATGTTAGTACATTCCAATTCTGAATTGGTTTTCTTTATATTTATGTGCGTTTCAGAACAATATTAAAATAAAATGAAACACTAAAGAATGAATTTATGACTGTTAAATGGAAATAATTTCCATAAACATGTTTATTTCGATATGTCTAACGTATTATTTGCTAATCACCTTCTCAATTGCATAAGGTCCCATTTGGACGTATAAAAAACGTTCATAAACGTTTAATAAAATAAATCTCATTATATGGTTCAATTTAAACGTTTTTTGGACGTTAAGATTAAATTGTTACATTTTGCAACGGTCTGAAAATGTTCTGTGTTTGCTGGGATGACGTCATCGATCAATCCTCGGCGCGCGGCCTCGTTTGTTAATGTGTAAAGATCATCGTATATGAAATGATTTGAAATTACCGGTAATAAAATTGAGTATTTAAAATCATTAACAAGATGTTATTGTTATGTATTTATTTATTTATTTATTTATTTATTTTTTTTTTTTTTAATGAATCTTGTAAACATATACATGTATAATGAAACAAACAAATCCTGCTTTCAATATAGAAATCGCCTATAGTGTTTTAGTGAGCTGTGTTTGTATTTGTTTTTATTTAGTTACACATAGAAATCATAATGATCACTTCTGGTATTTGTTTTAAAAAATTCTAAGTTGATCGATTTATTGAACTGGACGTAAATAAAACGTTCTGTAAACGTTCTGTAAACGTCCTATACCAAACGTTTTGTAAACGTCCTATACAAAACGATTTGCAAACGTCCAAAAAACGTTTTTTTAAACGTTCTCAAAAAACCTAAACTTTGACATAAATGAGAAGTCCACACTTTAACGTTATACAAACGTTTTAAAAACGTTCATTTAGGACGAAGACGTACAGGACCTAAAAAGAACGTTTTGAAAACGTTCTGAAAACGTTCTGTGTTTGCTGGGAAATGATCCTGCATGACCCTAATCACTTTCCACCAACATCTCCATGTGATTAGCCATTCAAAGTCTCATATTCACAGTATAATAAAAATATAATGTATTTCCAAATATTTGACCTTTATTTTACCATTAACACATAAAATTTACATCGAATCATAAAACCAACATTTGCAATGGATTCCACGCATACATTAACCTTTATATGCATGTTTTACACTTCAGCTATTGATCTATAGTTCAACAGTTAAATTGCATAATATAGCATGGCGGCCATTTTGAATTTTTGTTAATTATGCAAATTTCTCAAATTTTTCCATTTGGCAACAAAGCTAAATTGTTTAAGAACCACTAAAGATGTCGTCTGCTGTTATCTACATGTAATTAGCCATCTAAGTCATTCAAGTTTAGTATTTTTTTTTATCAATCTGCAATGAATTTGCTCATTTGAAAGAAACCAGGTTCAAGACAAGGGTTAATTCTTGGATGACACCTGAAATTGTAGAATTAATATTTAAAGGGGATTATCTAAAACATAAGTTTGATTTGTCAGGAAGTCAAGATAACTTGAATGATTATCGTAAAATAAGAAATTCCATAAAGACTTTGATAAGGAGACGAAAAAGGAATATTACAATGATATATCAAATAAGTACAAAAATTATTCTAAGAAACTTTGAAAGGATTTACAAGTAGTCCCAGGAAAAAATAAGCACCAGAATAATACATGCGAGGTTGACTATGATGAAATCAATGAACATTTTGCTAATATTGGACAGAATATCTCAAATACTTTCTCTAAAAAGAACCTTTAAAGTGGGATCATCCTGATTGTGCCAGTCCTAAAAACATTGAGCTATTAATTAAATGCACTGATATGTTTGAATGTTTTGTTGATGTAATAAATCATAATAGGTTTCAAAAACTTTGACCACCTGTTGTATAAATTTTTTTCACATCGAAATTCTCTTGGTGGATGTGACAGTGTCCGTTCACATTTAAGGATGTACATGCAAATGCCATGTACTTTAGAAACTGAAGGGCTGTCTAATGAAAATGGTCTCTGAGTACAGCACAGGTTTGCCACAGCAAGTGTAGAAAGTTTTACTGAAACTCGTGCCAATCTGATGATTTTAAGAATATTGAACCAAATAGCAAACATCTGTTGTCACTTGATGTAAACAGTAATATGGATATCTTAGCCCTACACACAAAGTTTTTAAGAATAGCAGCTCAATATGTTTATGAATCGTTAACTGCGATATATAATGCAAGTTTACTCTCGGGCGCAATCCCTAATGAATGGAAAATACCACGAATAACTCTGTGTAAAGGTAAAGGGTGCAAAAAGGATGCAAATTTTAGTCGTAAGTCATGTGGCGAAAATTATAAAGAAGGAAGTGCAAGCCCAACCTCCAAATTATATTTAAATGAACATAATATGATAAATGTCGATCAATCTGCTTTTCTACAAAACCATTCGACATTAACCCTTTGATCGCGGGCCTGTGAAACGCGATTGTTACCCCTGCGGCGGAGCGATTTCTTGTACATTGACAGTATTATAGAAATTCGTCATGTGTTGTGCTTTCATTACTCCTTGCATCTAACTCGGCCATTTTCATGATTTGTTCTAAATTTAAACATGAAAGGGCAGACAGTTTTCTATCTAACACTGTAAGGCATAGTCATCAAAACCAAATATATAAGACGTGTTATTTTGTAAAGAAAAACAGTAATTTTGACAGAAGTTCCGCTTTCTTCCGTTTTAGTTGATTCACAATGCAATCTAGACAATGGCACTTTTGACTAAGCACCATTCATTAAACGCGCAGGTGTAAGTTTTGAAATAAAAGCGGGACTTTTTAACTTATAATATCTACTGCACTTGGCATACTTTACATTTCATTACATCATTATAGTTGCAACAAACTAGTTCAAGCAAAATGTCGGATAATCAACCCCTCTCATTATCGTGATGTAAAAGTATATATAACCTAGCGAGAATCGGAAAACGACAGGCTTAATCTCCATTCAACTAATGTTCTGTAATAAAGAACATTGTTTTAACCCCCTAGCCTTTCTATTTCTCTCTCTTCTTCACATTCTCAATCTTTATCTCTCGTATTTCTGCTCTCGAGCTATATTTATTTGATTATTTCTTCCCCTCCGGACACATACGCGTACGCCAAAAAGTTAGGATCGGGAATTCGTTTCTTATGTAAAAAAAAAATATGGTAAGGTTCAAATGAAGTGAATTGTTCTCGATTTTTTTTCCACGTAACTAGGTTATTTCCCTAACGGATATTGAAAATGAATATAACTTTGCCCTATTCAAGAATTTAGCCCCCAAAAGCTGGTGAAAAGCTGTTTGTCAATATATAAGGGATTTATCTGGGTTTCTGTAGAAGCCCGTCGTAGCAGACTGAAGACCTCGCTCGGCTTCTGTAGAAGCCCGTCGCATTCAAAGGGTTAACATGCCTCCACCGTCTTGTTGATGATTTTTATGAAGCTTTAAATGAAAAGGAAAAAGTTCCAGCTTTCGTCTTAGATATATCCAAATGCTTTGATTGTATTGATTTTGATTTGTTATTGTTTAAGTTGGAAAGGTATGGTGTTCATGATAATAAAATTCAGTGGTTCCGTAGTTTTTTGTCAAGAAGAAAACAAGCTATTACAATATCAGGGCAAACTTTCTCCATATTATAAAGACCCTAAAGTTGGGTTTCCCAAAAGTAGCATACTAGGACCGACATTGTTTTTGATATTTATTAATGACATATCTAATCATATCTAATGACGTTAACTTAAGTATTACAATCGAATATTTAAACAATAGACTTCTTATCAACATAAATAAAACTAAAGTAACGTTTTTATTGAAAAATAATCAAAGACAATCACAATATGTACAGATAATTAAAACACAATTGGGATATTGGAACACATAAGCAAAAACATAAAAAAGGAGGAAATAACAAACTAAATAAATAAATAACCATAAAACAGAGAAAATGAAGGCCAAATGTAACTTTCCCTTAAGGACTCCCAAAGGCGACACTCTAAGGTACAGATTCAGAGATAATGGTAATAATAATAAAAATAAATATTTTTTCCCGTTAAAATTTACGCACTTTCCTAAGGTAAAATTGCCAGACTGGAGAAGACAAGACAGGGATAACAGTGCAATCAGTATTCACCATCAAACCAACATCAACATTGCTCACACCCTCACTCACTCCTAATCTCTCTCCCTACCCTACCCCCCCCCCCTCTCTCTCTCTCTCTCTCTCTCTCTCTACTTACTCTCTCTTACTCACTCTATCATTTAACGCACTCACAGAGCACATCAAAGGAGAATCGGACTGCAACCCTTTCTTGTCCAATCCATGAGCAAAAACTAATGTGGAAAGATCAGTGAAGATAAACCAACCGCTATCACTGAATTACTGCTATGGGTTCAAAGAGGTCAAACTTGGAGGTCGCCATGAAAGTCGATCGCTACCAGTATCACATTGAGTGTAGATACGCATTGTTATTGTAAAGTAATGTTACTGATGAGATCAATATTCTTATAGAGGAACAAAGGATCGAGCAAGTAAGAGTAATCACTATTGGACTAATGAATGATGATCAACTGAAGTGACATGTTCATATAAATAACCTATGAAAATCAATTGCATATAAAGTTAATTTTCTGTCGAAGCTTAGTAAAACCTTAACTCTATTTTACTTAATATTTTGTATAAATCTTTGATTCAGCCATGTTATGATTATGCATGTTCAGTATGGGGAAACTGTCCGGTCGTTTATAAAAGAAATCTCTTGACAACACAGAAACGAGCCGCCCGAATCGTTAAATCAATTTTGATTACGAAGAAACCAGTGGAATCAATTTAATGAACGAATTATCTTGGCCCAATATTGAACAAAGACGTGATTATTTTCTAGCTATACTGATGTATAAATGAATAAATGGCCTAACCCTGTTAAGACTTTGTAACAAAATTGAAATGTACTGTGACGAAACCGGTGACTGCGAAGATTTCCCCCAGCAAATATCTTGTCAGGATGCCCCTTTCAGCCAAAATTCTTGGTCGGGTTCAAAAATAAAGTCGTGGACCCGTTTTGGTAGCCGTATACCACCCCCGTTGACGTAGACAACTCTAGTTTAGTTCTTTTCCAGTTTTACTCCTTGGTCTACACCACCACACCATCTAGATATCCTCTCTAGACGACCAACTAACTAGCTGCGGAAACACCTCCAGGCGCCTTGTCTCAAGCTTGCTCCTGCAGGCACCTTCAGATGACCACCGTTGTCTTGCACATCAGATACCCCGATCTGCATGTGCCAGGACCAACGACGACTCCAATCTGCCCTGACTGCAACACAAGCTGATGTAAGAGAAATGAAAGAAAGATAAATCAAGGAAATACATAAGAAATGATGAAATAGAAGATGAAAGAAGGAGGAACAACAAAGAAGCACATAAGAAATTGATAGAAGAGAAAGGAAAGAAAGATAAAACAATGAAATACATAAGAAATTGATAGAAGAAAAATGAAAGAAGGGGAGAAAAAAGAAATACATAAGAAATGATGAAATAGAAGATGAAAAAGGGGGAAAACAAAGAAATACATAAGAAATGATGGAAAATAAAGAAGGAAAAACAAAGAAATACATAATAAATGATGCAATACAAGATGAAAGAAGGAGGAAAACAAAGAAATACATGACAAATTGATGTAAGAGAAAGGAAAGAAAGATAAATCAAGGAAATACATAAGGAATGATAGAAACTAAAGAAGGAAAAACAAAGAAATACATAATAAATGATGCAATACAAGATGAAAGAAGGAGGAAAACAAAGAAATACATGAGAAATTGATGTAAGAGAAAGGAAAGAAAGATAAAACAAGCAAATACATAACAAATGATAGAAAATAAAAAAGGAAAAACAAAGAAATACATGAGAAATGATGAACTAGAAGATGAAAGAAGGAGGAAACAAATAATTACATAAGAAATTGATAGAAAAGAAAGGAAAGAAAGATAAAACATGGAAATACATAAGAAATGATGCAATAGAAGATGACAGAAGGAGAAAACAAAGAAATACATAAGAAATGATGAAATAGAAGATGACAGAAGGAGGAAAACAAAGAAATACATAAGAAATGATGAAACAGAAGATGAAAGAAGGGGAAAACAAAGAAATACATAAGAAATGATGAAATACAAGATGAAAGAAAGGAGGAAAACAAAGAAATACATGAGAAATTGATGTAAGAGAAAGGAAAGAAGATAAAAACAAGCAAATACATAAGAAATGATAAAATAGAAGATGAAAGAAGGAGGAAAAACAAAGAAATACATAAGAAATGATAGAAAATAAAGAAGGAAAAACAAAGAAATACATAATAAATGATGCAATACAAGATGAAAGAAGGAGGAAAACAAAGAAATACATGAGAAATTGAATGTAAGAGAAAGGAAAGAAAGAATAAATCAAGAAAATACATAAGAAATGATAGAAAATAAAGAATGAAAAACAAAGAAATACATAATAAGACAATACAAGATGAAAGAAGGAGGAAAACAAAGAAATACATGAGAAATTGATGTAAGAGAAAGGAAAGAAAGATAAAACAGGCAGATACATAAGAAATGATAGAAAATAAAGAAGGAAAAACAAAGAAATATATAATAAATTATGCAATAGAAGATGAAAGAAGAAGGAAAACAAAGAAATACATAAGACATTGATGTAAGAGAAAGGAAAGAAAAATAAAACAAGGAAATACATAAGAAATGATGCAATAGAAGGTGACAGAAGGAGAAAACAAAGAAATACATAAGAAATGATGAAATAGAAGATGAAAAAAGGAGGAAAACAAAGAAATACATAAGAAATGATGAAACAGAAGATGAAAGAAGGGGAAAACAAAGAAATACATAAGAAATGATGAAATACAAGATGAAAGAAGGAGGAAAACAAAGAAATACATGAGAAATTGATGTAAGAGAAAGGAAAGAAGATAAAAACAAGCAAATACATAAGAAATGATAGAAGATGAAAGAAGGGGAAAACAAAGAAATACATAATAAATGATGAAATAGAAGATGAAAGAAGGAGGAAAAACAAAGAAATACGTAAGAAATGATGACATAGAAGAAGAAAGAATTAGGAAAAACAAAGAAATACATAAGAAATGATGAAATAGAAGATGAAAGAAGGAGGAAAAACACAGAAATACATAAGAAATTAATAGAAGAGAAAGGAAAGAAAGATAAATCAAGGAAAAACATAAGAAATAATAGAAAATAAAGAAGGAAAAACAAAGAAATACATAATAAATGATGCAATAGAAGATGAAAGAAGGAGAAAACAAGAAATGCATAAGAAAGTTGATAGAAGAGAAAGGAAAGAAAGATAAAACAAGGAAATACATAAGAAATAATAGAAAATAAAGAAGGAAAAGCAAAGAAGGAGAAAACAAAGAAATACATAGGAAATTGATAGAATAGAAAGGAAAGAAAGATAAAACAAGGAAATACATAAGAAATGATAGAAAATAAAGAAGGAAAAACAAAGAAATACATAATAAATGATGCAATAGAAGATGAAAGAAGGAGAAAACAACGAAATACATAAGAAATTAATAGAAGAGAAAGGAAAGAAACATAAATCAAGGAAAAACATAAGAAATAATAGAAAATAAAGAAGGAAAAACAAAGAAATACATAATAAATGATGCAATAGAAGTATGAAGAAGGAGAAAACAAAGAATGCATAAGAAATTGATAGAAGAGAAAGGAAAGAAAGATAAAACAAGGAAATACATAAGAAATAATAGAAAATAAAGAAGGAAAAACAAAGAAGGAGAAAACAAAGAAATACATAAGAAATTGATAGAATAGAAAGGAAAGAAAGATAAAACAAGGAAATACATAAGAAATGATAGAAAATAAAGAAGGAAAAAAAAAAAGAAATACATACGAAATTGACGGAAGAGAAAGGAAAGAAAGATAAAACAAGGAAATAGATAAGAAATGATGAAATAGAAGATGAAAGAAGGATGAAAAACAAAGAAATACATAAGAAATCGATAGAAGAGAAAGGAAAGAAAGATACAACAAGGGAATACATAAGAAATGATGAAATAGAAGATGAAAGAAGGGGAAAACAAAGAAATACATATGAAATAATGAAATAGAAGATGAAAGAAGGATGAAAAACAAATAAATACATAATAAATTGATAGAATAGAAAGGAAAGAAAGATAAAACAAGAAAATACGTAAGAATTACATGCAATCTTTTATTTCTATTTTACTCTATCTGTCGACAGTATGAACTGGTACGTACGACTGAAATCGAAATTGATTTCAGCAGTGGACGAACGTGACCAGATAACGCGTTGACTGTGCATTTCCGGTCGACTAGAATTACGTTCACGTCGACACGATTGAAAACTCCCTAATCTTGGTCTACGGCCTGAGACGAGAAATCCGTCACTCGGGGTACCAATAGTAGAGGACCGATGTGTAGACCCCGTCAGTATTTTTTGGGAACATATGTTTGAAAGTGGTTTTGAGTTGGTTAGAGGTCACTAATCAAAATTAGCTTGGTTAGTCCCCTGCTAACCCCTGGCAACTCTCGTAGGGGTCAAAATAACGTCAAACTGGGGCCAATAGGGGGTCAAATTTTTAAAGTGTCTGAATAGTATCAAAAGACATAGCAAATTATTTGTCTCTTTCTACTGAACAAAAAGGTGTACATGATTATATACCCCTGACCTCCCAGTAAGAAGTTATGGCGGGAAATGTCAAAAGGTCAACAAACTTTCACATGAAGTCATATGAGGCCTACACAAGCTAAAATTGTTTGGAACAACAATTTTTTGTGTGTTTTGTGTCAATTAACTATTATTATGATTAAGAAATCTAATTGAAACTAAACACAACACAAAAAGAAAGTTCCCCCTATTTCAGATATCAATAATTTTTTAACTAGGAGGAATTTTACAAATCTAATTATATGTCCATGTAGGGAATTTATTTAGCTACCATAGGAGCGAATTTTAGGAAAAATCATTAAGTCATGCTTCAGTGATTAATGGTTGAATGCAAAAATGTCATTTTTTGAAGTTCACAAGCCTAAAATCACAACTTTTATTCAATGATATCGGACCCATTTTCAGATTTTAAACAATTTACACGTCAGAATATATGCAAAACGTGCTTCCCAAAATACGGAAACGAAAGTTTCGTCAAATTTCACGGTTGAGTGAGCATGCAGCAAAGATTGCCCAAACTGAAAGTTTTACTTCTTTGCCCTGGTATAATCGATCAAATGTGAGGGAATTCCTATTTTGGAAGTGTGTTCAACCAATATCCATCCATTCGCGGTTGAATGAACCCATCAATCAAACAAAAAATAGGCCATTTTAGAATTACGAAGAGTCATTGTAGTAATTTTATGCACTAGAAAGCGTCTCAATAACATTTTTTGGGTTTTATTTATATTCTTTTGGCACGTGTCCATGATACTATGGCATTTATTGAAAAAAAATCATGCTTCAGTGAGCACGTGAGACTGGAAAAGCCCTTTTCCCACGTACGGACTAACATTCAAATGCTTACTGTGATTTAATATAACAATTCTTTTCGGGGAGTACTTTTGATTTTATTTTCATAAAAATCCCGATGTTTCAGTGGGCACAATATACAAGAAAATCATGAAAATAAGAAGTAAGCTTCGGGCTTCGTCATGGTTCAGTGACTTTTCGAATACGTAATTTAAGTAACGATCATGTTAGTTAGAGACCAGTTAAAGCTATGTGCAAAGTTTCATGAAATAATTTACAGTCAAATTGACAAAAACTGACGATGAAAATATGCCAAATTTCATTTTTGTTAAACTTTTGTTAAACCTCTGTACATAAAGTCAATGAAGGAGGAAATCGATACCTGACAAATGTGAAATTCGGCCAAGTTCATTGATGATTATTGTTAATTCTACCGTTTCGATCTACGTACTGCCTCATGGAGCTCATTGTTCGTTTCGCACCGACACTTTGAGCGCGATTATCTCTGCTATTTAGAAATTAAGTCGGGTAGTTTTCCTAATTTTGATCGCGTCGTAGAGTAACTAATAGTTAGGAAACATATCTATAATATGTACCATTATAAAGATTATGAAATGGAGATTCTAAAATTGATAACAACTTTGATTTCGTAAAACTGGGTCACATATGCCATAGCACACGTTTTACAGTAGGCAGACATAATACAGGGAATGACTACTTTTTGGTAAAAATGATCATGTAACGTTTTTGTAAAAACGAACTCTGCGCGGTCATGCGTGACAATTATGAGATGTGTTATATGAAGAGGTCATTTCCAAAAGGTACTACATTCTTATTTGTTAATTCGGAGAAAAACACGTTTTTTTATATTTTTTATAGATAGGAGTGTCTGTTTGGAATTAAATTTTTACAGATTGTTGTTCTCTATGATACTAAAGGGAAACCAGTCTAACAAAAATCTAGGTCTGCAAAGTTTTTCGGTAAATGAATATTTAATTTTTTGTTCTGATTGATGTAGTACCTTTTGGAAACGAAATGTCTCAGAGTATTTAAATTGCCATGTATTTACGGAATTTTTATTCAAAAAGGAACATTTTGTAATATTTCATGTAAAAAACAACAACATTGCATTGAGTGCATAAGTTTCCAAATTTTCACTGATGCTCTGTCGAACCCAGCCAAGGGGAGGGTCCACGAGTCCTCGGTCCCACGAGTCCTACGTCCAACGAAGCCGAATATTTTCCCACGAGTCCTACGTCCCACGAGACCTACGTCCCACGAGGCCAAGTATTTTTCCCACGAGTCCTGGGGCCCACGAGTCCTACGTCCCACGAGTCCTACGTCCCACGAGACCTACGTCCCGCGAGGCCGAGTATTTTCCCACGAGTCCTACGTCTCACGAGTCCTCGGTCCCACGAGGACGATTTTTCTCATATCGTATTTTCTTTTATCAGAATGTTTTTCAACATCAATGAAACATTTTGTAAGCTGAATTATACAACATGAATTAATTTAGTTGTGGTTAATACCATAGGCACTAGCATGGCGAATAATGGTGGCATCTCATTTCGCGGAGGCGGGTTTGAGACTAATTTGGGACTATGTCTAAAGACGTCCTAATCCTTCTCAGTAGTGACGGGTCCAAGATTACAGGAGGGGGGGGGGGGTCCAAAATTTTCGGCTTAAAATGTACGGTCAATGAGTGGTTTTCAAATTATAGGGGCGCGTCCCCCCCCCATCCCGACCCCCGGATCCGCCTCTGCGTCGCAGAGACGTCGCCCCGACAATTAAAAAAAAATAATAATAATACAAAAATATATAAAATTATAGGAGGCTTCTCCGCAACGGAAAAAGAGTATCGGAGATGTCTCCGCGACAAGTTTCAAAACCGTCTCACAACTCGTCTAACAAGTCTAAAAGTAGTCCCAATTCCGTCTCAAATCCATCTCCGCGAAATCAGCTTCCACCATTAGTTGCGGATATATTTGTAATGAATGTAGTTCTTTGGTTTTACATGAAAAATTAAGATTTACATCCTTGAGGAATCCTAATTACATATTTATCAAATGATTTACATTTAAATCTAATCTCGAAATTGAGAGATCATAATTCATGAATCCCGAACAGGGGCGTAGACACCGGGGGGGGGGGGGGGGTGCATCCCTCAATTAAAAAGATGCGGGTGGCATGTACAATCACCCCCTCCCGAATTTACGCGGGTGATATGTATTTTTTTTTAAAGCTGAAATGGGCTTTCCACACTCGTGTTTCTTCCATCATGTCCACGGAACTCTAACAATTTTCGCTCGCGCTTATTATTGTTATTATTTTTATTTATTTATTATTATTATTTTCATTATTAATTATTTATATTATCTATTATATCTTTAAGACTCTCGAGACTCAAATCGCGAACTAGTCTAGACTCGTTGCCAATAAGATACGGCATTGCTCCTTGAAAACAAAGGTATGAACATCACAGTTGTTAAAGGCAATCCTGCACGAGCATCGCTAAGCTAAAACGAGGACTGCAGATGCGATCTGTGTGCAAGCCGCCATTGTTCCACGAATCATTAGCGAAGAGCATAGCTTAATTTGCATACGGTTTTATGCAAACACACGCAAGTCAATCGCGATCGCGCTGCATTAGCGTACAAGCGTGTGTGTGTGTAGAGCATGCACTGTATCATCAGTGTTCTCGTGCATCCAAACATGCGAGCAGCCGAATCAATGCCGATAACAAATTGGCTCATGACTTCGGCAATCATTCGGGCGTTCTAGCTTTCGGTATTTTGGACCACTGCGTAAGAGTCGCACATCGTTGGTATGAATGGGCATCTTGCAATGTTCGTTACCGCGTACGTATTTCGAACTCCCTCTACACTATGAGGAACGTGCATATTTAAACAGAAATAAAAGTGAAGCACAAAATAATGTATGGCACTTTTCTAATGTATTCCTTTTCATCAAACTTGGAATGGACCAAAAATTACTACTCTTTGCCTATATTGATTTGTATTATGAAAACAATATTTAAATAACATTAAAAAAAGAAATAATATACAAAATAGTCAAAGAATTTATTGAAGGGTCTCATAATTTCAAACGATATCTTAAAGTTAATTATTTTCAACATTTTCAGCAAATTCCAGACATAGTAGAGTCATTGTAGTTAAAAAAAAAAGTACATTAAATACATATGCCAATATGGGCATTTTGGTGATGATGTCAACATTTGAATAATACAGACAGGGGGGTTGGTGATAATTCTTTTCTTCACAATAAAAGTTAGAGCAGTAGTTATTGATTCATGTAAACAAAGATTAGACTGTGTGTCATTTTGTGATTTTATTTCAATTAAGGGAAATGAGCTAAGAGGCCCATATTACCTGCGTGTACAATACTGAAACATTTTGGTAACATGTGGTTACATGTGGGGGTGGCGGTGGTATACCCATTCTAAGGGCACTTTTTCATTGCTTTTGTAATTAAGGGGCGGTCCCCTTTCCCTGGATCATATGACTGTCTGACACCAAAACACAACAAACCCTAATAAGTTCAAGAAGAAAATTCAATAAAACATTTCAATGCGGGAATGGAAAAAAGACCTACCAACCATTTTATTTATTATTATTATATTATTATTATTATTATTATTGCCGTCGGGGGGGGGGGGGCCTTTCTATTTTTACGAGGGCGGGCACCTTCAAGATCCTCCCGTATCTATGTATGAAACTCATCATTTGTTTTAAACTGCAACATTGCAGTGACGCCTTGCGTATGTGAACCTTAAGACATCCCAATCTTGGGGCCGTCGGGGGGGGGGGGTGTTGAGCCTCAAATGTAAAAATCGCCCACTAATGTATGCCCCTCAAATGTCACAACACGTCAACCAAATGTAAAAATTGCCCTCAAATGTTACAACACGTCAACCAGAAATGTAAAAATGCCCTCAAATGTCACAACACGTCAACACAAATGTAAAAATGCCTCAAATGTCACAACACGTCAACACAAATGTAAAAATGACCACTAATGTCATAACATGTCGACCACAAATGTAAAAAGTTTCATTTTAACCACTAATGTCTGAACATGTCACCGCAAATGTAAAAATTCATTCCATGTATCATAATAATGCGGAATGTGAACAAAAACATTTTCAATTAATATTACACACATGCATACTTCATAGATACATATGCACACACATGCACACATCACACACAGGCACATACATACACATCACATATACACACACATACACACCCACACGCATAACGTTTAAACGGGGGAGTATCCAGTAACAAGATTTACTGGTAATGTTTATCAACTATCTGGCTAGCTTGTGTGTAAAAATCGGCATGATCCAATATTGTATGCGTGATTGAACACTCATAAAAAAGGCACATTTTGAAAGTCACATGAGTCCCTTTTTTAGGATATAAACTGAGCAAAAATGGGTAAATTCTTATTTGTAGGCATGTTATAAGTGTCTTTTTTTGTGTTATGTTATTATATGAGCAGCCTCTATTCCATCAATCTGGACATGTTTTACGGAAAATTTTA
>CALNVZ010000429.1:0-90685 GCA_940671915.1 Paracentrotus lividus | reverse complement strand
ACCACATTTGACCTAGCAACCATGTCTGTAAATCGTATTTAGAGCTTAAAACCAGTTTGAACTTGGGTTATTTTGTTGGGTTTTCTATGAGCAAGACTCCAAAAGACACTTGGAACTGTAATACTTTAATAAAAATTCATTGATATCCCGTCAATGTCTTTTATTATTTGAATAGTAGGTGGTACCCTATAGTGCTATTCATTTGATTGGAATCATGATGGTTGGTTGTTGAGGAATTAGAAGTTATTTCCATAGCAACAACAACATTTTACTTAGCAACCGCACCTCTATGCTATGTTTGCAGCTTTAAAGTAGTATAAACTTGGTTACTTTATTGGCGTCTTTTAAAATTCAAACAATAAGACCTAGATGTATCCCTAATTTATATCTACTTTTGTAGTGTTAGAATGTCATATAATAAATTGGTTGGAGTTGCAAAATTTTGTTGTTTAAGAATTAGAAATTTTCTGAGCAATAACACATATATAAATTATCTACACCCTTTAAGCAGTTAAAACTTGGTTATTTTGTGGGTGTCTTTCATATTTTTAATAGTAGGCCTTATAAATTTCTGTGATGTTATAATCTAACTTTTCCAATTTTAATGGAATTACAACATTTTTTTTAATTGAAAAATGACAATAAAGCCAATAAGAACCAAGGGCCTTTCATAGCATAACCTGAAGTCACTGAATTCTGCCCTGATTCCTAACCCATAATGCAATATCCTGAGCAGTTTAGTCTTATAATGCAGACCCATTTGAATGATACCACACTTTTTTTTTTTTTCTAGTCACTAGATTCACACCGCGATAATTATGTTACCAATAACAAAACACATACTTTTCCCCCTCAAAACATTTTAGTACCCCAATTTGATTTATGGCCATGTGTTTTATAGTGGGCCCCCATATAGGTGGTGTTGTTACATGTGCGCGACAAGTACAGAAATAAATAATGATATAAAATGCTAAAAAATACATGTGCTATATGGGTATGCTTGGTATTAAGTTGAGGGGAATTAATCTTGCAATTATTTAAAAGTAAAAGAAATGCAAATGGTTAATTAGTTTATGAGTAATTAGCGTTAACTCTGAGTAGCCATTTTTGCATGGTGGAGGAGGAGGAGGAGCATTAGGAGGAGGAGCATAAATTTCTATTCTTTAACAAATTAAGCTTTTACCTTCACATTACCTAAACATTAAACAGTTTAATTGGAATATCATCCATTTATAAGCAAAAATGGATCAAAGTTGAACTTAAGGATACCTAATTAAGCTAATTAAGCTAATTAATTAATTTACCTAAATGAGTAAGATGGTAGTTTAAATTGAAAATTGGTGTCAATCTTTAAGTATGGATGCTATATGGGTAAATTTGGTATTAGTTTGAAGGGAATTAATCTAAAAGGGTAAAGAAAATACCTGTGGTCAATTTATTTATGACTAATTAACGATGAATTAACTCGAAGTACCCATTTTTGTATAGCAGATGATGGAAGGGAACATAAATTTCTATTTCTCAGTTAGACAAATGAGTTATAAATATCATTGAACATAACATGAAACAGTTTGATTGGATTGTAATTTATCAGAATTAATAGTGGGTCAAATTTACACTCATTAATAGTTACTTAATTAAGCTAATTAATGGTATAACCTGTTCACATGTCTTTGAACCAAGAAAAGTCAAATCCCTCACTACAGTGCGTCCCAGATAAAAGTATACCCAACTTTGAAAGCCTCATATTAAAATTGTATAACTTATGTGTAATTAATTTTAGTTTCATGGCAAAGAGTAACTCATATTCTATCTAGTGATACCAAAATCATACCAATATTGTCATGGATGACTGAACACTCGAATGTTTAAAAACATTGGTCAAAAGTGATCTGTACCAAGTTGTCTGAGAAGCAGCACTGGCTTTCTGATTGATCATTCATTGTTTGTGTGAGGTCAGCCTTCCTGAGTCCATTCATTAGGCACAAAGGAGTACTTGATCTATTGAAATGCAAGGGCTGCTTTGGGGTAAATAAACATCATAACACATAATTCGCCAAATTTTCTGATCTGAATTTTTGCTGGAAAGATGATCGTGCAAAATTATCTTATCACAACTAACCCCTAACAAGTTATATATTGTTGGAAAGGTCTGACTTTGAAGAGTTCAAATATGCTTGTTATTTTCTTGTAGGGCCCTTAATTTTTCTCTGCCAAGATATTTCTGGAAGTACTTTTTTCTCACCTTTTTTCACATATTTTGATGTGTAACTTCTTATGACTTAACCCTATCCCTTTTCAGAATGATTTTTTGAATTCTTCAGACAATTCTCTTTCAGAATATGTATACTTTTATGGGTATAGGGTGTCAAATATAAGAATAATACTCTATTAAATAAAAACGGTACAATTTCTTTGAAAACATATCATGTAACAGAAAAGGGCCCACCTCAAAACGCATGGCCTTATGTACTGTATTATTGATAGGTATCTCAAATGGTAAATTTTAAGACTAGCTATTTATAACACACAGTCAGTGAGAGTGTTGGTTAGTTCGCTCTTGCTTTAAAATTAATATATTACATAGCAACTACACCTCTATATCATAAAGATTTTAAGCAGTTTAAACTTTAAACTGGGTTATTCTGTAGGCAACTTTTATTCTCTTAGAAACAGTAGGCTCGAACCCCAAATAGGCCCTACTATTAAAGTGATATTATCACCTCGTATCATATTGAATTGATAGGGGTTGCCACTTTTCGTTGCTGAAATATTAGAAGGAATTTCCATGGCATCAGCCATATTTTACCTAGTAGCAATAAAAAACATATTTCATACTATTCACATAAATTTCGCCCGAAAATATGGTCTTAAGTCATGAAGTGGACAATCCTGACTAAGAGTGATACATGTAGGTCTACAACTTACATTCTGCACATGGGGATGATTATTATCAAATGTGATTAGGCACTAGGGATATATTCACTTGGTGTTCTGCCTGCATCCAGCATGCCCTAATTAAGGGCTATTGTTATTTAATCCCCTGTTCTGCCTGGGTGCAGCACACCCTACTTAAAATTGACTATTGTTATCCTGGAAGCACATCCTGGAAGAGGGTGAGTCATCATGGTGTTTACACACATTACCTTCCCAGTGCTCTATTGTGCACTGAACAATAGATTTTTTTTTAAGCTGGTGTGCTGGAACACGGCTGGAATGGGGGCATGCCAAGCCCATTCCAGATGCCCTAATCCCCCATTCCGCACCCATGCGGAACACCAAGTGAATATATCCCTGGTGCCTTAATCCTTATTTGAAATCCAAGACTTTAATCACCATTAGAAAAAAAATCTGGGGTTACATATAATGGGTTACACCAAGTATGCTATCTGATAGAAAGCTACCGATAGGGGTGAAGTTAGACAACACTCTGTGGATTAGCCGCATCGTCTGCTTTTGATACGATTAGCCATGATACTTTGTTAAAACGAATGTCATTGTGGTTTGGTATTGAGGACCCTGCTTTAGGCTGGTTTCGTACTTATCTCACATCTCGTAGTGAAAATGTCTCGATCAATGGTGTACTGTCATCAACTTACACACCGACCCAAGGTGTTCCACAAGGGTCTGTTATTGGACCCTTGTTGTTTACGATGTATACTTCTCCACTGCAAAATATTATTGAGTCATATGGTCTGTCCAATATGTTTTATGCCGATGATACTCAAATATATATATCTTGTAAATCGTCTGATGTTGTTAACCTAGTACCTAAAATGATGAAATGCATTGGAGAAATCAAAGAATGGTCAAGGTTGAATGGTCTGAAGTTGAATAGTACAAAAACAGAAGTTTTACACATCAAGTCTCGTTTTCGCACTAGTATGCCCTTGCCACCGATTGAGATTGATGGCATTCAGGTTCTCCCAGTTAAAAGAGCAAGGAATCTGGGGGTTGTTTTTGATGAACAGTTTACTATGTACAATTTTGTTAGTGCAAAATGCCGATTGGCTTCTTTTGCTTTACATAAGATTAGCAAGATCCGCCCTTATATCAACAAAACAACTACTGAAAAATTAGTGCACGCATTTGTTATGTGTCACCTTGACAGTTGCAATAGTCTATTGTTTGGTTTGCCGGATACACAACTAAAGAAACTTCAGGTCATTCAAAATTCTGCTGCTAGGATGGTGACAAGAACGAAAAGACACGAATCAATATCTCCTGTCTTGAGGTTTTTGCATTGGCTACCTATTAAATTCCGTATTTCATTTAAGATTCTTTTACTCATGTACCTTTGTACCAACAATATGGCTCCATCATATCTTTCTGAATTACTTACTAAATATCAACCTGTTAGAACCCTACGGTCATCACAAAAGAATATGTATGTTGTTCCCTTGGTTAAAACAAACAATTATGGTAAACGGAGTTTTGAATTTGCTGCCCCAGAATTGTGGAATAACATTCCAGAAAATGTAAGGAATGCTGAAACGGTTGGAAAATTCAAATCTTATCTGAAGACTTATCTTTTTAATTGTTAAACATGGTTCTTGATCCGTTCTGCTTTTTCTCTCTCTGTTTCTTTCTCCTTTCTCATGAAAGCGCATTGAGACCTTTTTCAAAGGTATAATGCGCTATATAAGAATTGCTGTATTATTATAGGACTGAACCTTATTTCAATCCTAAAATATTAGATATTTTCCCCTCTTCAAGACTGGTCATTTCAACATGATAATGGTCATTAGATCTCATGTAGGATGCTTATAAATAAAAGATGGTTCTTGAGGGTTATGGTTATGAATAAAAGATGGCTGGCCAAAATGGCAAGTGACCACTGGGACCTCAGCTCCAGTACATGTACAGATTCTGTAGTATCCGCAACGTGTTGTCCAAGCATGACGATATGCCATCATTATATTTCTAGACATTACTCATCTTGTGTGAGGCTCCCCAAACCAGGCTTTCCCGATCATTACATCTGGTTCTGTCAAAAATTTGAAGAAATTTATAGGCCACCTGCTTGAGCTGGCTTATACACATATTTCTCTATCTTTTAACATGACTATGAACTACTTAAACTCAATAAAGCTAATCTCAATGTGTGATATCAGGTTTAGCATAATATGTATGCAACGAAGAAGCTACAGAACACTGTATCAGGACATGTCTCCCAGAGGAAAACAGGGAAGGACTCCCACCCGACAACTCCCTTGGTGACATCTCCCCTGCTGGACGGCTCCCCGTAGGCCATCTCCGCGGAGGACCGGTCTCCGAAGGATACCTCCCCTGGTGCATAACTCCCCAAAGGACAGCTCCCTCAGAGGACAACTCCCTCCAGAGGACAAATCCTTCCAGAGGACAACTCCCAGGAGGAAACTCCCCGGAGGACAGGTCCCCCGAAGGAAAACTCCCCTAGAGGATAACCCCCAAAGGACATCTCACCTCACTTTAAATGCTTTAAGGACAAAATATTTATTTTATGCCAGCCCTTTCTCTTTTCCCTTGTAATATATATGTAAATGAATTATTCTAGTACTTCTCATTACTGTTCTCCAGGAGGAGCCCCTCAGGGATGCCCCTCAGGGATGACAAACAGGGATGGTTTAAGGAGGTTTTACCCCTTTAGCTTACACAGTGATTTGTGGCATAGTTGCTAATTATTCAAAAGAAATTGTCATCCTTTGGTTCCCAATTTTGCGACGGTCAAAGTTCACTGAAGAACATAACAAATCTGTAGCATTTTCCGCATATCATCCTCCATTTCTCAACTGTGCCTTCTACTTCTCATTATGTTCGAGAGGACATTAACATTGGATTGGATTTTCCATCGGGGCAATTGTCCTCCAGGGAGTTGTCTCTCAGGGGAATTGTTCTTCAGAGGAGTTGTTCTCCGCGGTAGTTGTCCATCAGAGGTATTGTGCTCTGGAGGAGTTGTCCGTCGGGGTATTGTTCTCTGGAGGTGTTTTCCATCGGGGCAATTGTCCTCCAGGGAGTTGTCTCTCAGGGCAATTGTTCTCCAGAGGAGTTGTTCTCCGTGGTAGTTGTCCATCAGAGGTATTGTCCATCAGAGGTATTGTGCTCTGGAGGAGTTGTCCGTCGGGGTATTGTTCTCTGGAGGTGTTTTCCATCGGGGGAATTGTCCTCCAGGTAGTTGTCAACCGGGGAAGTTTTCCTTGGGGGTGGTTGTATTCCGGGGAGTTGTACATCGGGGGACTTGTCCTCCAGATTAGATTTAATCGGGGTAGTTGTCCTCTATGGAACCATTCCCCAGGAAATATGTCCTCCATGGGGGTTGTCCTATGGGAAAGTTGTCAACTGGGATTTGTCTTATGCCTCGATCATAGTTCGTGCTTGGGGCCCTCACGGCGAGAGTCATTTTTATAACTTTTCTGCTTTTTTTTCGCACGAGATTTACCCCAAGAGCGACTTTGATATAGAGACCAGCTATTGTCTTTATCCTTTTACCCCGAAATATTTGATTCCGGGCCCGTACGGTGAGTAGGAAAATACATTTTGACCATTACGTACGGTTCCCGGCCGGCTCTCTTACGATTTTATGTGCACAATGGAATATTTTCCAGTAGTCATGCTGTAGGGGAGCCAGGAAGACCGACTGCATGCTCTTGATTTTCCCGGCGTTTTTCTGATCCCGGTAGGCCGTCGAAAACCTGTGGAGTCACCAAAAGGACACAAGCGGGGTAGCCCGACGGGTCGCTGCCAGTAACCAGGCGGGCTCCGTCTGTTTTTCAGTCAGTTCTCGAAATAAAATATCAATGGGCCTCTTTCGATACGGGGTCTGTCGTTGGAAAGACCACTTTGGTATATTCAGATGTTTTGTCAAACAGGTTTGCTTACATAGGCCTATAAGCATCTAATAACGTTTCCCATTTTTTCACCTAATGCTGGATATTAAATAAGTGTTCAAATGAAAATTTGCTCTTTTTTTTTTTATCAAATTCGTCTTTCAATAATAAGTTTTATGGATAGTCTAATTTATTTATTTAGATTTAGAGCAACAAAATTTAATTTAAAAAAATGGAAACAATTCTAGGGGATCGAGCTCAAGTCCTCTGAATGAGAGTATGTGCTTCATACCATTCGGATGTTATTTGCTGATACCGAAATCAAAATTCCTAATTTAAATGAACCAAACTAGGATATATAAGTCTATGTTCAATGCCGATTTTAAGCAATTAATTTGTAAAGGGTCCGGAGCTATCCTATGGAAAAGGAATTGTGTGCAGCTCATACAAAAATTGTGAAATCGACTGATGCTATACGTCATTTGGGCCCCGGAACTGGGTATGTGGTCGCACATTAAGGGGAAGTTCTCCTCTGGGGGAGATATTCTAGAACCATCGGTCAGGATGGTCCACTTCAGACTATATTATCAGGCAAAATTTGTGTGATTTGTATAAAATATGTTTGTTGTTGCTGGGTAAAATATATTTGTTGCTATGGAAATTCCTTCTAATTCAACAAAAATTCCAATTGAATTAATATGATACGAGGTAGAAATATTACTATAGGAGTATTTAGGGTATGAGCGTACTGTTTAGAGAATAAAAATTACCAACAGAATCGCACTTTAAACTACTTAAACTACTTAAAAGCTTAAATATTTATTTCAATGTTAATTCTTCATCACCAAAATGTTGGATTTCCACTCAGATTATCGAATGAGATTACAACAGCCCAGAAAAAGTTAGGTATAAAGTATAGGGCCTACGGTAAATACTGACAAGATGCCTACTAAATAACCAATAACTGCTTAAAGAATTTCAAGCATAATATAGATATGTGGTTGCTTGGTGAATTTCTAATCAGTTTATTATATGAGGTTTTAACATGACAAAAGTATATAATTTGGGGATACGGGCTTACTCTTTAAATTATAAAAGATGCCGATAAGATAACCAAGTTTATACTGCCTTAAAGATTTAAACATGGCATAGAGGTGCGGTTGCTAGGCGAAATGAGGTTGTTGCTGTGAAAATCACTTCAAATTCCTCAATAACAAAACTTCGTGATTCCAATCAAATAAATAATAGTACACATAGGGTAACAACTACTATTTGAATAATGAAATACACTGACAGAATATTAAGTTTAAACTGCTCAAAAGCTTTAGGCATGATCTAGAGGGGTAGTTGCTAGGTATTTTTTTTTTTTTTTTTTTTAAAGGATGACAATTTCAATCAATTTGATACAATGGATTAAAATGTAACGGTTGTATCTTTTGGGGTCCTGTTTATGGTTCAAACTGGTTTAAAGCTCTGAATGTGATTTACAGACATGGTTGCTAGGTAAAATGTGGTTGCTAGGCAAAACTATGTTCACCATGGATGCATAGAAATGTGTCACATATTGGTTTTTCGAAGGTTAAGGGATTTATGGTTGGTTTCTTTCAATATATACCAGTACAAACGGGTTTAATGCTCTAAATAAGATTTATAGATATGGTTGCTAGGTAAAAAGTGGTTGCTAGGCAACATAATGTTCACCATCGATACTTAGAAAGGTAATATTTGATGTATTTTCTTAGGTAAAGGGTTTTCATGGTTTGTTTCTTTGAATATATACCTTCATTTTGCACCCTTTTAACCCTTTGTATACAGAATAGAGTTAAATGCAAGTGAATATACAGATTACCTGTAGATTTGACATATTTTAATGATGACAAGGGTTTGTTTGACAATAATTTACGTTATAATTCATTGTTTATATGGATTTTTTTCGTTTGTGTCATCTCTGTACAATCCATATTGACATATTTTTAGCATTAAAACTAAATTAGTTTGATTTTATAACTTTAAAAACATAGAAATTGCATTTGGAATAGGAAATTTCAACATTTGTGCACGCGGGTAAATGGTTGCTATGCAAAAATCTGTTGCTAGGCAACAAAATTGATTTTGAATTTACTTCAATTTTTTTATAGAATTGTAATTGAGGAATTTTCAGTTATATCTATATTGGTTTCAACATAGGGCAAGCCCAAAAAATGTCCAAAACTCTTAAACGGCCAAGAGAATGACCCATACTTCAATTTTCATGATTTTTGTCACAAAAATGGGCGTGGTCTACTCAAAGCTAGTTTCCATGGTGATGCTACAAGATGCCGCAATTTTCATACTCATTTTTTAAAAATTCAGAAAATTTCCTTTGAAATAAGGTATCTTGTTGCTTTAATCCAGTCGGGTGCATTAAAGTCTCAAAATTTGGCCTCTTGCCGCTCACCTACAGTGTCCCCAAAAATTATTTGTACACTTTGAAAAAATGAAATTAAACAAATCGATGTCGGTTTGAAATTTCAGTTACCATTTATATCAGATGGTAGGCAATGTCTCCATCACCTGAACCCTAAATCTCAAATGTTTCGTCAGTCTCTGGGGTTCTAGGCCGCCATTTGCAATTTTCATGGCCCAAAAATTATTTGTACACTTCAGAAAATGGGTTTTTGAAGGAGTGTTTAAAATTTTGGGGGACTTCTTTGGCTTCCAGGGCAGTCATCAGCCTCCTTGGCATACTGTTGACCAATTTAGCACTCGTTTCACCGCCAAAACCATTTCAAGTTCGCTGGAGCGTGTCCTGGACCTGCTGGAGGTTTGATGGTGAGTCTAGAGGGCGCTGTCGCTTCAGATCACCTCTCATGTGGTAAATGGGGATTAAATCTGGGATCTGAGGTGCCTTTTCTATCTTCTTAACAAGTTTCTGCTAAAATAATGCTTTAATATGCTTCGCTGCATGCTTGGGTCCCTGTCATGTTGGAACACAACTTGAAGACAATCGGCCTTTATGCAAGTTGGAGCCTCTGAGAGGCAAAAATAGTCTCATGGACATCAGTTTTCATGATGACATTGATAAACAGACAGTAAGCAATTACATATTGCAATTTGCGACCAAACAAAATTGCATCCAAGGCCACAGAGGCTGAGGAATGACTGGGTGTCCTCAAGAGTGTCTGCAACAGGCTAAATGGCTACATAACAAAGTGGAATAATTGGCAAGAATGTAAGGGACAGTAACAAAGAAGCGTCATGCTGTTGCAAAACAACATGTGAACAAGCCTGCAGAGTTCTAGCACTCTGTCCAAAGACCTAATAAGTGCAAAGGTGATTGGATATGATGCACGGGACCATGTGTGTCTTGTAGGAAGTTTTCAGTCAGTCATGCTTGGAGCCAACAGTGAGGCATAGTGGAGGATGTTTCATGATTTGGAGTTGTATGGCAGCCAGTAGAGTTGGAGAGATAAATTTCATAACATGGCATCATGAATGCTGCAGCCATGAGGATATCCTTGCCCCTCAGAATGGCCCAGATGCTCCCATCTGCTTTAAGTCTGAATGGTCGTCAATTTACGGTCCAATATAACAATGACCCCAAGAACACAGCAAACCCTATTAAAGCAATATTGCAACAGAAACATGTTAAGTAGCAAGACAGGGCACCTCACAGCCCAGATTTAATCCCCATTTAGCACATGAGAGGAGATCTGAAGCAACAGCGCCCTCTAGACTGACCATCCAACATCCAGCAGCTCCAGGACACGCTCCAGCGAACTTGGAATAGTATCGGCCGTGTAATGAGTGCTAAATTGGTCGACTGTATGCCAAAAAGGTTGATGACTGCCCTGGAAGCCAAAGAAGTCCCCCAAAATTTAAAACATTCCTTTAAAAACCCATCTTCTGAAGTGTACATATAATTTTTGGGCCATGAAAATTGCAAATGGCGGCCTAGAACTTCTGAGACTGGCGGAACATTTGAGATTTAGTGTTTAGGGGATAGTAACATTACCTACCATTTGATATAAATAGTAAGTAAAATTTCAAACCAATGTCGATTTATTTAATTCCATTTTTTCAAAGTGTACAAATAATTTTTGGGGACACTGTACATTATTCGCCATGCTAGTGCCTATATTAACCACAACTAAATTAATTCATGTTGTATAATTCAGCTTACAAAATGTTTCATTGATGTTGAAAAACTTTCTGATAAAACAAAATACGATATGAGAAAAATCGGCCTCGTGGGACCGAGGACTCGTGGGACGTAGGACTTGTGGGAAAATACTCGGCCTCGTGGGACCTAGGACTCGTGGGACGTAGGTCTCGTGGTACGTAGGACTCGTGGGACGTAGGACTCGTGGGCCCGAGGAATCGTGGGACCGAGGACTCGTGGGAAAAATACTCGGCCTCGTGGGACGTAGGACTCGTGGGACGTACACGTACGTGCACCACGCCAACTTAATGTGTTACGCCATTTTGCGCGTGCGTCGCGCCAACAACATGTCCTTTTCAGATTTTGTTTACGCTCGATCTATTTTTATCCTAACCATGACTGAAACTTTGACCAATCAAAAACTATGATTCTACACAAAATATGAATATTCATATATAAAACTACAAACGTAGACGGATCAATTTTATATTAAAATTACATGTAATTCCAGAAAAAAAAAATTAGGGTTTTGTACCATTGAAATGACCCTTGAAAATACACTTTAATGAAGGAAAATGTACTAAAAAATAACAATTTTACCCGAGTTGCCATGGTAACGTAGTATAAAAGTTTTCAAGTTTAGCCACAACTTGATTTCAGTGATCGAGGATACAGTTGTTCCGTCATTTGTTTAATTTGTCGAACATTTTTCCCTCGACGTGAATGATCTTCCAAAAGTGGAATTTTTAGCTAAGTTTTGTGATTTCCGGCCAATTTTTGAAAGATGCACTTTGAAGTCGTAATTTTTTTACAGAATGAGGAAATTATATATGATTTTCATAATATCAGGGATACATAAAAAGTAAGTGTAAAAAATCATAATAAATTTTTCAATATGTAAGAATTTTTTTTAAATATAAATTTTACCACGGCATTCAAGCCGCAGAGTTTACTTTTGAGCGGCGCGTGGCTAGGTTTCCGCCAAGTGCGTAGCGGTGACAATGCAAGCGTCCCGCACCAGACACCAGTCCCGAACGCCGGGCTAAATGTTTGATTAGAAAAATTGTGGGTTCGATGCTAGAAATTTTTTATTCTATAATGACACTCTGATATCAATGTTGTGTGCTTTGATGATATTAGAAATATTATTTCTTAACGGTACAAATGATCAACTGTTATAAAGAAAACTCTGAAATATGCCAGAGATTGTTGATTAGGTGATGTTAAAAGTCAATATTTGCTCAAACATACACGAACGTTGACGCTTGTGCACGGGGTCTGGTCGGGCTAGACATTGGTGAATCTGGCTGTGCGCACATTACGGGCAGAGTTGGATTAAGGTAAAAATACTTTGTAATAACTATAACTATGTAAGATTAAATGTTCTTGTTTCTAAAATTTATCTAGATAGGAATTCCAAGCATTTCATATAATTTTCTCAAAGTTTAACCAGATTCATTGGCGGATAGGTCTATAAGTATGAATATGACTGTTATTTATTTTCAATACGCGCACCACTATACATGGGCCTACACAAACAACAAAAAGTGACCCGAGTTTGGACTAAATTTATGATTAAATAAAAAAATGTTCGGACATAGTCGAATTGGGAACAATAACTTGGTATTCGATAAACGGAAAAAATTAGTTGCTAATTCATGAAAACTTTTTGAAAAGATGAGAAGGAGGTTTTTATCAACGGTAATTAGTGTACATTTCAATGGCGAGCGCGAGCCGGGTTGAGAGTGCGGATGGCGCGCGGGCGAATATTGCGGCGTTCATTTAGCTGACGTTAGCCTATGGCGCGTTGCACGTACGTGCGTAGGACTCGTGGGACCGAGGTCTCGTGGGACGTAGGACTCGTGGGACCGAGGACTCGTGGGAAGACCCCCCAGCCAAGTACTCATTATTTACACGCAATAAAAACAAATACATGGGACTCCATAAAAGTGGATGTAGTACCTTTTTGTTAACGATTTGAAATGGATGTAGTACCTTTTGGAAATGAAGTGATTTTTTAAAGTAAGTTATTTCACCCTTTCTAACGACAATTTTTGTTTCCGTTTGTAACAGTGTGTAGAGGTGCTAAAAATGAGTAGATTGATGTATTATTATTATTATTTTTTTTTTAATTTTGATGGAAAATGGATGTAGTACCCTTGGAAATGAGCTCTTCATATGTCAAATGAAAAAGAAATAAACTTTCTTGGGCTCTGTTACATTTATTTTGGCTAATAAGGGGAGATCCAACCCTCAAAATGAAGGTTCAAATGTTAGTATTGTACAAACTAAGTACACCTTGTTTTTTCGAAAGAAAATATCATTGGAAATAATATTTCAGAGGTGTGCTCTTCGAAATTTGTTGCGATCACCTCTTAATCTAAGGGGGCGTCCAAAATAGTTGCCCCTTTTATGACAAATAGTTATTTGGAGATGAAATTTGTAGGTACTTTCATATCGCCCCGAATTTCAGTTCATATAAAAGAGGATTAAATTACCTACAAGCTAAAATCCACTTTCATGGAATTTAGAGGGGTAAAAATGAATATTCAGCCCAAACAAGTTCATTTTTTATAATATTTTTCAAAAAATTGAATGTAATCAAAATTTATTATTCGCATTTTTCAAAACTGCATAAAGAATATCCAGTTGTAACTATTTAGAAAATTGTTCCAATACGTGCACGACATCTTTTGAGAAATGCAGGTTCGTATATCATTTTAACAAAAAGTTATAGCATCCTAAAGTCGTGAACTTGATTTCACCGAAGAACGACAATCTTGTTAATAGCAAAAAGCTCCGTACACGAACTTGTATTACTCTATGGGGAAAAGGTATGGTGTCTTCTATCAATAAAATGCATTTCACATTTTAAACCCTAAATCAACCGGTTTCAACAGTAAAATTTGATAACATTAAATGGATCTACAAGTAAATAAATATCATTTTGATTGTTTTGATATAAATAAACATACGGGTTCTTAGCACTTTCCCAAAGGTTGTTTAAAGTTGTGCAATCTGACATTTCATGATTTTGTAATACATGCAAAGGTGGTCAAACATAAAAATGAGTGCACAGTGATTTTGAGAAGACATGCCATTCCCTTTTCCAAAATTGAGTGTTATGTTTATACTAGTTTGACAGATATTCCAGGAATTGCTTTTTTATTTGCCTTTTAAATGGGGTTCGGCCGCCACCCTAACAGAGCCTAAATGATTGGTTGGTTAGGATAGAAGGGATAAAAGGCTGCAGCTCGTTGTTCCGATGGTTCATTTGTCCGAAGGTTCGATGTTCAGAAGGTTTGTTTGTCCGAAACCAGAATAGGGTTCGTTGTTCCAAATGTTTATTTGACCGAAGCTTCGTTGGTCCGAAAGGGATATAGGTTTCGTTTTTTCGAAGGTTCAATAGTCTGAAGGTTCACTCGTCTGAAAACGAAATAGGGTGCATTGGTCCTAAAACATTGTAAAATAAAATATTGGTCATTCGTCCGAAAAGGAACTAGGGTTCATTCGTCTAAAACACAATAATCCCTATTTCATTTTTGGACAAATAAGAACCCTTATTTCAGCTTCGGACGAAAGTACCTTCGGAAAATGAATCGTATTTCATTTTTGGATGAATGAACCTTCGGAATAATGAATCCGATTTCATTTTCGGACACAGGCCCTTAACTAGGGGGGGGGGGTGGGGGGGGTTCGAACGAACGAAAAATCCTAGTTACGGGCCTGGGACATACGAATTCGCTTTCATTTTTTGAGGAATGAACCTTCGTAATAATGCATCTAACGTTCGGGCAAACGAACCTTATTTCATTTTCAAATATCCAAGGACGTGTTCAGAGAGAGACGAGCTGTAACAACGAGTTGTAACCAAGGGGATGGGATGCTCCTGGACACGGGCCTAATCACGCATTAATTTCTTTTCTATTAGTCAGTAGGGGCATGAACTTTTCATCACCCCCCCCCCCTCACTAACAAAAAAAAAAGTGCGTCCCGCTCAACGCCAGTGCTCCATGAGGCAGGGGTATGTATAGGGTAGGTGAGGAGAAGCATTTACTTTTGATCATACTTTAACAAAATTTTTGCTCTGATGAGGATGTGTTCCTTTTCCAGATTAAGTGCATCAGGCAGAAACTTTTTTCTGCTTGAAGCTATATATACATAATTACGGTTCTAGGACATCTCCCCCGGAGGACATCTCCCCCGGGGACAACTCCTGGAGGACAGCTCCCCCGGAGGACAACTCCCCCGGAGGACAACTCCCCCGGAGGACAGCTCCCCCGGAGGACAGGTCCCCCCAGGACATCTCCCCGGAGGACAGGTCCCCCCAAGGACGAGTCCCCCGGAGGACAACTTCCCCAGGGACAACTCCCACGGAGGACAACTTCCCCTGGACAACTCCCCTGGAGGACAACTCCCCTGGAGGACGACACCCTGAGGACAGCTCCCCGGAGGACAACTCCCCCGCAGGACAACTCCCCTGGAGGACAACTCCCCGGAGGACATCTCCCCGGAGGATAGGTCCCCCAAGGACAACTCCCGATGACATCTCCCCTCACTTTAAATTCTTTATAACTATTGATTTTATGCCAACCCTTGGGTTTTCTTTCTGTTAAATTATTACATTACTTTTCCCTTCTGTAATGACAAGGGAGGATGGGAATGGTTGTTTAATTGTTAATCATCCATTGGAACCACCCCTTCCAATCTATGAATGGCTACTACTTCCCTCAAAATGTTGTTAGGTTTGCAGATTCAGAGGTACCCCAACGAAATGTGACCCTCAGAAAAGGAAAATTAATGAAAATGCAAGAAATAAAGAAATGTTGAAAAAGAAGGATGCTAAATGGGAAATAATGAAGCTACAGGAGTAGAAAAGAGCACGAAGGGCGAGTTGGCCTACATATCTCTAGTCGTCTTCAGCAAGGGGGGGGGGTGGGGGTGAGCCACGATAATTAAGCTTTAATTAATAATTAATTACACCCTAAACAAATTAGAATGGGCGCAAAAGTTTAAACGAGAACACATTTTTTATTGATCAAAAAAGAAATTCACAAAACTCAATTCCAAAATCATCACTTGTTTTGTCATTTTTCAAGGAATAATGTAATACAATCAATGTCATTGGGTTTAAGATTTTACAGACAATTGTTATATCTGAATGGTGTGTGTTCATAAGTATGCACTTGCACAGCTTTGCATTCATGCCGTGTCATCGCTATCATAAGAGGGTGTTATTGCAACTAGTGTTGGTATGAAAATATCTCCAGAAGTAGATGACAATTAAAACATCTCGGTATATCAACCAATTTTCAGTATTTCCGTCAACATGTCCGATGAAATCATTTATAATTTTAGAACATTTGCTGAAAGAAGCCAAAACAAAACAAAACAAAACCCGTGTATCAAATTATGTACATGTATGTTTGTATAATTAAAGAGGTGTGATATAAAATTTTCCACTTGACGATTCGCGCTTGAAAATCCTTTTTCTTTTTCATTTTTCTTTTTTTTTTTTTTTGGGGGGGGGGGCTGAAAGAAAGATGATCGTCACCGTTTGTAAGAGAATAACAACAACAAAAATAGAACCATAAAAGTAAAAATATACTGCTTCGGGTCATTTTTAGTAAAAAAATTTCGGCTCGCACTTTGCGCTCAAGAATCATTTTTTTTTCAAAAGGTTCATTTTTTTTCAGATTTCGAACCCCCACAAAAATCCTAGTTACGGGCCTGACCATTGACCTACATACTCTCAAATCTAATCAGATCATCTTCCTATGGTGATTGAAGATTGAAGTTGATATCTCTCTCTCTCTCTCTTTTGACGATAAAATGCGGTTCCAATAGCAGTACGCCTATACACAGCTGCCAAACTATAACACCCTTCGCCGGAAAAAAAAAAAAAAAAAATTGCCAAAGATTTCGTATTTCCATGAATGGCTATTTCGGTTTAAAAAAATGAAATTAAAAAAAAAAAATCGCAAATGGAGCAAAAATTAACGAGTGCATGTGGATCTGTTCTCCGGAATGGTTGAGTTGTCCTCCGGGGGACTTGTCCTGCGGGGTAGTTGTGCTGCGGGGGAGTTGTCCTCCGGGGGAGTCGTCCTCCGGGGGAGTTTTCCTCCAGGGGAGTTGTCCTCCGGGGGAGTTGTCCTCCGGGGGAGTTTTACTCGGGGGATATGTCCTCTGTGGGACTTGTCCTCCGGGGGAGTTTACATCGGGGGAGATGTCCTCCGGGGGAGTTGTCCTGCGGGGGACCTGTCCTCCGGGGGAGATGTCCTGTGGGGGAGTTGTCCTCCGGGGGTGTTGTCCTCCGGGGGAGTTGTCCTCAGGGGGAGTTGTCCTCCGGGGGAGCTGTCCTCCGGGAGTTGTCCCCGGGGGAGTTGTCCTCCGGGGGAGATGTCCTGATACGATAATTACATATGAATTATCAAATTGCATTTATTTCATTACTTTTTGTACCTGCAATATATAGCGAATAAGTTTAGCCTGAAATTTTTAAAAATCATATCAAAATATATACTAAATAAAGTTGAATATATATCTCTGTATAGTAGGCTACAAAGTAAATTCGATAGCAGATTGGCCCCCACCACCACCCATCTATATAAAACACTGCATCATTGTAGTCACTTTTATTACAACTCCTTAAATTCGGAAAAGAAAAAAGCTTCCGCATTTCCTCTTTTATTTATTTATCTTTTTAGTTAGTTAGTTTTTCTAATTTCCTTCACTTTCATACAGTTTCCGGCAGCCATATGATTTTTTTCAAAGTGTATTTCTTAATATAAGCATTATTACGTGCTAATATTATATTATCCGTGCCCAGTGGGAATTATTAGTGGCAGATCCATGATTCTATAAGGGGTAGGGTCCGGGGGAGCTTTTTTCAGGCTCATTTTTGTGTCGGTCACATCGGCAAGGATTATCTTTTGTAGGGAGTGGTGTTGCAATGAAGAAAAAATACTTGTTTAAAAATATTGAAAAAGAAACAATAATAATAACAAAATCATTGTAGCCGTTTCACTCCGAACTAGTGTGCAACAACAAACTCAAATTTAACACTGAACTCCAAAACTCACCTTAGTATGTGCTCTTGTTAAGAGTAGGTACAGTAAATGAATCAATCTCTTATCCTACTTTAGACTCTGCATTATGAACTAATCAAGGACCAAATCGGCCATGCTCCCCCCCCCCAAAAAAAAAAAAAATAAATAAATAATAATAATAAATAAAAAAAAAATAAAATAAAAAAAATAATAATAATAATAAACAAATAAACACAAAATGGCCATCTGCCTTCCTTAAGGTCGCATATCAGCAACAGGAGTAGTTTTTATGTCCGTCTATATCGGGTATTAAGATTATTGTTCTCATTGTTTTGTTTTTGTTTTTGTTTTTTTTGTGTTTTTATCAATTTGGCGCCCCAAAGTTAAGCGTCAATTTGTCGCCCCTCTAGCTCGTGCCCTCACTTCCCCCAGAATACGGGCGTAAACATATTGTAATAGATTCCTGTAATCAAACAATACTCTTTGATTATTCTTTTCCTTTTTGTTTTTGTTTTAAGATTCCCTCATTTACTTTGTGTTATTCTTATCTTATTTTGTTTTAATTTAATTTTATTTATTTCTTTATTTTTTGAGCTCCCTTCATTGCACAAGTAAATAGATTGGTTTAGGGATCAAACATGCAAAATCAAGATCACGACTTTAGGATGATATAACTTTTTGTCAAAATAATATACGAACCTTTTGGTTTAGGGATCTGAGATAAAAAATATTTCCAGAACTATTGCATCATTAAAAAAAGAAATTCCTAAATAATTGATACAATATTCAAATGCATCGTTAAAAAAAGAGAGAAATACAATCCGTAGGATTATGGAATGAAGGAAATAGTTGCACCTCAGAGAATTGGATAGTGCAGACTCATAATTCGTTATCAGATTAAAGGATTTTTTTCCCCTTTGAATTAATGAAAATATTATGTTGATCCTGGAGGATTAAAGTCGATGCTAAAAATCCGTATGTTTCTATATAGACTGACATTAGATTCAATATCATTTCATTTAATACAATGGAGTTAGAGTTTAATCCGAATGATTGTTTGTTAATATAAGACACCATATCTATTCTCATAGAGTATTACACGTACGTGTACGGAGCTTTCATAGATATTGACCAGAATGTCATTTTCGCCGAAATCAAGATCACGACTTTAGGATGATATAACTTTTTGTGAAAATAATATACGAACCTGCAATTCTCACAAGATGTAGTGCATATATTTCAAAAAATTTCTAAAAAGTTACAATTTTAATCTTTGTACGCAGTTTTGACAAGAGCGAAGTATAAATTAAGATTACATTCATTTTTTTTGAAAAAAATATGAAAAATTAACTTGTTTGGGCTAATTATCCACTTTTCCTTTTTTGAATGCCATCAAAATAGGTTTCAGTCTATAGGCAATTTATTCCTCTTTAATATGATCCGCATTTTAAAGCAATTTGATATATCCATCAAAAGTTATCTTTAAAACATTGTTTGACATAAAAAGGGCACCAATTTTGGACGCCCCCTTGAAGTTAGAGGTGATCGCAACAAATTTTGAAAAGCACACCTCTGAAATATTGTGCCCTATAACATTTTCTTTAGAATAAACAAAGTGTGCTTAGTTTGTACAGAAACAACATCAAAATCGTTAACTAGGCATCTTTTTCAGGTTTGGATCTCCCCTTATAAATGCGCATCAAATATAGTTCACAGTAATTGAAACTTTGTTATTCATATTTTACCCAGAAAAAAAAAAAACGTTCTGTCAGTGGTCAATTTCTGTGACCTTTTGACCTCCCGTGACCTTTACGTTACATTAATTTGCAAAATATGTATATCATCTTGTAGCCCTATTCAAGACCAATATTTGAGTGGTCACTTGCTCTATAAAAAATATATATATACATGGTTTTCGTTTACATACATGGTTTTCGTTTACATGCCTTTAACATCAACCATTTAAGTAAGGAAAATGGGCGTGGTAAAAAAAAAAAAATACATGGGGGGGGGGGTCCTTCGGGAATGAGATTTTCTGTTAAACTCAATTTTCCCATTCACCAGACCCATAGCTACATGAGGATACACATGGACATGAATTGCATGGGTGCAGGGTTTCGCCCCTGGCCCATGGTTTCGTGAAACGATCCCCAGATATCTCCGTTGACCTTGATTTCTGCCCACTGGTTCTTGCACTGTTTAATACCAAAATATACGGGCTGCTGTGCAGAAGGAACCAAGTTTATTTACTTTCTCTCTCTGTTGTTGCCTCTTTCTTTCTCTGGACACCGACGTTTCTTCTCTCTTTCTCTTCTCTTTCCTGGTGCTGTGGTGTTGATTCAGCTCACCAATGGTAGACTCAGCTCACCACCAGAGATATCCCTGGTATTGTCGTTTCTTGGCACTGATTGAAGGTCCGTCCACAAACACGACCATAAGAGAAGATATTCTTGGTCTACGGCCTTAGACGAGAAATCCGACACTCTGGGTACCAAGGAATAGACATAACCATCAACTTTAATCATTTGGTCAGCTTTATTGGCTCGAGTACTTTACAATGCAATGCGCCTAAAGATACTCTGTATTTCATCAAACCCTTGCCGAAATCCGATGAAATTCACAAACATTTCCCCACTTATGCACTTTCACATTAAATAGTCATAGTTGAGGATTCTCCTGATTTTCCACACAATCAAGTTACCAATAATTTAATAACTTTTCTTTTTTCCGATCTAAACAAATGATACATCAAAAAACTCGTCTTACAAAGATGAACAATAATCCTTAGAAACCGGAAAAGCAATCTTAGTTGTTGATTAGTTATCCCAATAATTCTAATTAAAAGTGACAAAAAGTCGCTTAGACTTCTAATCGATTACCAAAAGGACGATGCCTAGAATGATTTGTATCCATGCATTACCATCAGTACTGATTACTATTATCATTCATACTACGAATTCAGAAACACTGTAATTAAACTGCAGTAACGCCATCTACGTTAAAAACATTATAACTACAACGAAATAAAAACATATATCGTTCCAGTATATAGCAAATCAAAACTATATCACACGAAATTCACAATGCAACCAGCTTTCTCACAGAGGATAATAAAACATTATTAAAGTTTTGGTAAAAATTCCATTAAGAATAATGAAGTTATTCGATGTTATTCAGTTGGCGTATATTGAAATATATTCGGAGCTTCAAAGAAAAGCTGGTGTGCCCGAGCAGGTATAGACGTGCATATTGAATTTGCATGAGTAAGATTATGTGCCGTATCTCTGTCTAGGAGAAAAAAGTTGGTGTTACTCTAAAACTTTGCAACTGAAGTGTCAAAAAGTCGGTTCAGATTTGTTATTTATCTCCCAAAATTTTGCAATTAAGAAGTTCTCCACATCTCATTTCATCACCACACGTCACTCAAAGTAGAGCGTAACAATGGTTGCCATCAAGCAATCGTAGTATCCTCCACTTGTTATTGTGTGCGCTTCTCGAATTACAACTTTCTTTGAAATTCTGGTTAAAAAAAAAAAAAAAAAAAAAAACATAATAAAACTTATTGATATTTGTCCAAATTTTTCGCAATTATTATTATTATTATTATTATCATTACTTATGTTATTAGGGTACATTTTCTATCCAATAATTAAAATATATTGAATTGACTAGGCACCATATACCGAGTGAGTCAAAAAAAACTTTACACCTAGAAAAATGTCAATAAAAACAAAACCAATTTATAAACCCCAAATTCTTATACATATTCTGAAAGAGTAACTCCTCCCGCATCTTTTGGTACCAATTTCATGTCTTATATCTTTACGCTTGGATGGACGCAACACATTGTTTGCGAACATGTCAATTTCGAATTGTGCCAGAATGGGAGTAAAATCGAAACAACAAAAAGCCAGAAAAAAGCAACTTCATCCTTATTAAAATAGCATAACTTTTTAACGAAAATGTCTTCCGCTTAAAAATTTGGCAGGGGTGTTGTTACACATATTGACTACATTTTGTATAAAAATGAGATAGATCTGTAATGTCAGGCATGAGTGAGCACACGTCAAAGGCAAAATAATCACTTTTCAAACGTATTAGGAGGCCTTTTTAGGTCTGTCAGTGGTAATTTACTCTTTGATGTGTACTCATTCGTGTATTACTTGACGAGTCAATTTAATTTTCATGCAAAATGTAGTCAATATGTGTAATAACACCCCTGCCAAGTTACTAAGTGAAAGACATTTTCGTTAAAAAGTTGTGCTATTTTAATCAGGATGAAGTTGCTTTTTGCTAGCTTTTTGTTGTTTTGATTTTACTCCCATTCTGGCACAATTCGAAATTGACATGTTCGCATACAATGGGTCGTGTTCATCCAAGCGTAAAGACATACCATACAAAAATGGTACCAAATGATGCAGGAGGAGTTACTCTTCCAGAATATGTAAAATAATTTGGGGTTTATAAATCCTTTTTCTTTTTATTAACATTTTTCTAGGTGTAAAGTTTTTTTTTTGACTCACTCGGTATAATAATACCATATGCAGAATCATAAATGAAGCAACGTTTCATTGATATATCCCCTACAGCCCCTCCTCTTCGTCTGCTTGCGATTACACCTACACCATTTGGAGGTACAGGAGCTACTCCAAGTTACTCCTGCATACTCAGTCCTCCACATAACACAAGTGACATTCGTACCTATACTGAGAGAGTCGTGGTACAGAGCCTCACCAGAGAAGGGTTTACATTGACCGTTCCGACAATGACTACATCACAGGCTAGTGGATTAACACAGGATCTACCATATGGTGACACGTCTGCTGGTGTCTATAAGTGCTCGAGCACTTCTACTTCTACGGGGATAACTACTTTCACAAGCGTCACTATATTATCAAAAAACAGTAAGTTAAATACGAATTTCCACTTGGTCTTAGATACGTGTATTTACTTATTTATATATATTTACTTATTTATTGAATTATTTGTTTTACACACAATGCTGGTTATTGGTCCCAAGGTCCTACACATAATCATTTTAACTTTCATAAAGATTGTCTACACCGTATCAGCTGACGTTAGGGCTTCCTTTTCCCCCTCTAAGTTGTTGTATGTCCTTCATCTCTGAATGTGCCATTTATTTATATTTTTATTTTGTTGTTTTTGTTGTTGGATAAAGCGATGTATGCAGCCTTTGTATTTCATTTATCGTTGATAACTCAAAAAAAAAAAACAACAACAACAACAAACAAACGAAAACAAACGGTAAAAGCGTTGTCCGGGAATTGCTAATCATTGAAACCAATACAGATTGTTGGCATAATGTCCTGTTTATACCTGACACTCTACGATTAACTCCGTAAAAAAAAAAAATGTATGTATTTTTTCGCTAACCAAGGCTTTCAATTTTTATTTGTTATCTTCGAATTTGTTTGACCTTTCAAGTAAATTAAAGAGAATTGGTTTGTAACGACAAGAATACCATTCTAATCGTTGATAATGACATACTTTTTATTACCAGGGTATTTTCAACCCACTGATGGTCGACTCACAAAGACCGTATATCCGGGAGATGACATCACACTAACCGTTACCAAAATGGCTAGCTACACCGCAAACGATGATCAGATTCGATGGAGCACGTTTTCAAACCTCGCTGAAGGTTCCTTGTCTCCAAACGGGAAAGGCAGTCTTACGCTTACTATTCGTTCAGCTTCCGTTAGTGATGCTAACGTGTACGGGACGTATCAAAACGGGAACGTTGATTCTTTGACATACAGCTTGATTCGTGTGATTGTCACCGGTATGATTTATTTTTCTTAATCATAATACAAATGAATGCGTATTCATAACATTGAACACAAGAGAAAGAAAAATGTCAAAACTGCTTATACAGTAACGGAGAGTGGAATGAATTAAGGACGTTGCACAGTAATGTTTCTGCGCATCTTGACTGCGCATCCTGGGCGTGCATTATTTAGTACATCACAATGGAAAAATATTGAGCGCTCATGGGCGATCCAGGGCTCAACATTTTATTATTATTTTTTTTTATCATTGTTGTATTTATTTCTTCTTTTTGTTCATTATTTACCTACTTGCAGAGATATGTTAAGCATTTATATTTATGCATGTTCGTGTTATTCTAGAGATTGCGATGGATATAAAGTGAATTGTAAAAGTTTGGGAGCAGGATTTTGAATAAGTCGAAAATTAGATAGAGTTCTCACATTTTTGCTTATTTTGGGCGCGTTTCAGTGTTTCTCAAGTCGAGGTGCCTCTATTATAGCGCCGATATTTTGAAAACGAGCACATGGACCCCCATTTTTTAATGTTCCTACTCTTTTAGTTTACATTCCTCTACAACTTGGCAAATTTTGATTTAATTGACATGGATTTTGAATGTTCGAGAGCATGATTTTTAATCAAATGTAATATAGATTGCATTTTCAGACTTGTTTGACGTTTTTAGCGCGTTGTTGTAGTTTTCAAGCCAATTTGCGAGTATTCGGGCGCCGATAGTTCGAAAACGAGCACATGCACCCCCCCCCTTTTTTTTATATATGTTTCTACCCATTGATTATGTATTCCTCTACAACTTTGCCATTTTTTGTGAAAATGACATGGATTTTGAATGTTTGGGAGCATACTTTTGAATCAAGTGTAATTTAAAGTGGATTTTCACCCTTTTTGGACGTTTTCGGCGCGTTTTTGTGACTTTTCAAGCCGATTCGCGAGTATTCGGGCGTCGATAGTTCGAAAACGAATACATGGACCCCCGTTTTTCAAAGTTTCTACATATTTATGATGGATCCCTCTACAACTTTGGAAATTTTGATGAGACTGTCGTGCGTTTTAAAAGAAAGTGCACCCTAAACTATATTTGTTTATTTTCTTGTAGATTCCAAGCCTCTCAGATATGGTTTTTGCCATTTTGAGCACCATTTCCACCACATGAGGGCGCTGCTGGCTCGAAAATAAGTAAAAAATGTGCCAGTTTAAACAATGTACCAATCTTTGGTATAAACTTCGAAACAAATCGGGAAAGTTTGAAAAAGTTTGATACGGTTTTGACAAAGGCCCATATCTTGTGAAATGTACAAGCAAAAATGGTATTTATGGTCTGACTTTGTCGAATTTTGGATGCTGAATCCAAAAGACTTTAGGCCGCCATTTGGAATTTTAAAAATGTGCCGCCATACAAGAAATTTGTATTTAACATATATTTTTTTTCATGAAGGCTTTGAAGGTCTGAATTCGGGACAAAGAAAACATAATTTTGATGTTCACATTATGATACATGTTCTTCTGTCATTATGATCCATTTGGGGTTAAATGAACCTTAAATGGTTGGCACCTGTAAGGATGTCTTGAATATATACAAATATATAATGGTGGATTATAATATTGGCAACCACATTCGAATTCAAAATGGCCGACATTGAAAAACATGAACTGACTATTCAGTTGCAATGTTATAAATATGCAAATTCGGAGAATATCTATAGCATCAAAGATGTCACCAATGTGCTATTTAGACAGGTAATGCAGACAGGCGGGCATGATACAGGGGCGGCGGAGCCGGGGGGGGGGGGGCTTTTCCAGCAAATGTTGACAAAATTGCAAAAATGACCATACACTTATGATTTTTAGCCTGTTCAGCCCCCCCCCCCCCCCCCCCCCCCCCCCCACCCTCACCCACACTTTCGGTTCAGCCTGTCTACTTACTAAAAAGCTCCGCGGCCCCTGTGATAATAATTATAATAATAATATATGACAATTATACGGCATTAAATCCACTTGGAATCAAATGCTTTTTAAATGCAATTTTAATTATATAAAGCATTTGGCGAGGTAGCAATATTTCTAATAAAGTATAGACCACCATGAAGACGATGCAACATACGCTAGACACATACCAGTATACCTTCATCAACTGTTTAAATGTACTAAGACAGGGAACCTCCTGGTCTCCAAATCTGGCATCCCCTTAACAATTGTTATCAGGGAACTTATTTTTTTAAATGTTTTACTCTGAATAATGCATAATGAGGAACCGTTGGCTTCTTATTTGTTTATGATTTGGTCATCGTCATTCAAATTTTTTCAGAATCCCAAATCAATAAACTATATTTTCAGTTAGCTGATAGAGATTATACTAGAAAATGGCCTGAATTGTGCAACATTAATGCCATAGATGGACTGTTCAGACGTTGCTGCTCCTCAAAAGTTCGAAGACAAGCTTTGGGGGAATTCAAATATAATACTTGTATACTTGTCAAATTCGTTTCATCCAAAAAGTGGCCCATCTCACACATAGTGAAAGAAATAGGCCTACCCTGATGCTTCTTGTACCTCTAGAGCAATATGAAACATCAGAGATATGGGTGTTTGTTTCTCAGACACTGAAAAATAAAATATTCAATGGATCCTTCATCTGCATAAAGTATCTCAGGTTATCTATGCTTCTAAACTAGAAAGTGATTGGCCAAACAACCGAAAATGCTGAAAGATACACGTATCTGCACTTGGTTTAAAGGAATACTTGAACCAGGCCATTATGACAACAACCATAGATATTTTGTTGTGCAATGTTCATGACGAACAAAGCAAAGCCACCAAAATGAATAAACAAAGCTATTTAGGAAAAAAAATATATTTGGGCAGAAAGGTTCATTCCTACCCTTTTGTTTTAAGTGCCGAACATCTAAAGAGTAAAAACTTTGTAGCTCAAATTCAACAACATGTACATATTTCAAAACAGCCCTTCTCTTTTCCCAAACTTTTTTTTTTGTGACATGGACCTTCTTAATTAATTAGTGCAGTGGGTTCTTAAGCGCGCAAAGGTAGTGACTATCCTCAACACGGGTTCTCCATTTAACATGTTTAAAGATTCATCAGAGGGATGGAATGGTTTTCTTACTTGAATATAATATGTGTCTATGAAACAGAAGAGGAGCACGTATACAAACAACGCAGGCTTTAGACATCATCCCGGGGTGGACTCGAAAACAATATCTTCTTTGATATATTCTTAATATGGTAGCATTTGAATTTCAAAATGTTCGCCTATCAAAGTGATTCTTAAAGGGGACCAAAACCCAAGCAAATAATTACTTTTATAAAAGAGAACAATGAGAGGAGCAATTAAAAAAAAAAAAAAAAAGTTTCATCAAAATCGGTTATAAAGTAATTGAGTTATGGAAGTTTAAAGAGTCTCGTTGTACCATCTATGGAGATCCTCAAATTGGCAACATCGGCTTCAAAATGGCCGATTGTTTTGTACACAAATTTTCAGATTTTCCCCATTTTCTTTCAAAATATGTCTTATTTACTTCTGAGCTCAAAATGTGTTATGGGAAAATATATTTCACAAAACATATTTTGAGCTCAGAAGGGGGTAAGAGATATTTTGAAAGGAAATCCGGAAAATGTGAAAAGTTGTGTACAAAACAAATATAGAGTTGTCCATAAAATCGGTCATTTTAAAGCTGATGTTGCCAATTTGAGGATCCCCATATAAGGTACAACGAGACTTTTCAAACTTCCTTAACTCTCTTATTACGTCTGGACAATGTACGAGGAAGGCGCATTGTTGTGGTTATTCGTCGATTTTAATCTATGTGTCAGACTTTTATTGCACCTCAACTTTTTTTTACCAATTTCTGCATATTTTATAATAAATGATAACATCACTCATCGCTGAAAGCTACCACAACAGTCAGGTATTTCATACTTTACACATACCTATAATCGTGATATCATTAGGATTGAATTTTGAGCAATTCTCGGAATGACATAACTGGACTGTGTGACCTTTGACCTTTTATATAAATTCTCTATACTCAAATAGATCAGCTTTTTATATAGTACACTATCATCGAATTAAAGTTCATATCCCAAATACTTCTACAATAAGAATAAGCACAGTGGACATTACAGCAGTTTAGGTCAATGGAACAGTTTGACCCTAAATGATTGATTTATCCTTTGGTCATATTATGCCCTCTTGCATTTATCAAATGTGGTTTTTGGATTAGAAATACAAATATATTCGTTTTAATCATCAGTTTACAGACAACTTAAGCAATAGGCTGCGGACCACGTAATATTATGTGCTCATGCCATCGGCTGAGCTTTGTCTGTTTTGAAGCGCCAGTGCCACGCTGGTCATACGTAATAGGTGATCCCCAAAATCCCCAAAGAGGCTTATTTCTTGTACTTTAATGCACCCGACTGGATTAAAGCAACAAGATACCTTATTTTAAAGAAAATTTTCTGAATTTTTCGAAAATGAGCATAAAAGTTGCGGCATCTTGTAGCATCACCATGGAAACTAGCTTCGAATAGGCCACGCCCATTTTTATGACACAATTTATGAATATTACATTACGGGTCATTCAATTGGCCGATTAAGAGTTTTGGACATTTTTGGGGCTTGCCCTATGTTGAAACCACCTTAGATATAGCTGAAAATTGCTCAATTACAATTTTATAAAAAATTGAAGTAAATTCAAAATCAATTTTTTTTTTGCCTAGCAACAGATTTTTGCTTAGCAACCATTTACCCACTTGCTCAAATGTTGAATTTTCCAATTCCAAATGGATTTTCTATCTATTTAAAGTTACAAAATGAAACTAATTTAGTTTTAAGGGTTGAAATATGTTGATATTGATTGTAGAGGGATGACACAAAAAGAAAAATATCATATAAAGAATGAATTGCAATGCAAAATTTTGTTAAAAATCACCTAAACGAAACCCCTGTCATCATGGAAATATGACAAAACTATTGTAAATCTGTATATATTCAACTGTATTTAACAATATTTGTATACACGTGGATAAAAGGGTGCCAAATGAAGGTATATATTGAAAGAAACCAACCATAAAAAACCCTTCACCTTAGAAAATACTTCAAAGATAACATATTTCTAAGCATCGATGGGAAACAATATGTTGCCTAGCAACCACTTTTTACCTAGCAACCATGTCTGTAAATCGTATTTTGAACTTAAAACAAGGTAGAACGGGTATATATTATAATAAACCAACCATAAAACCTTTTACCTTAGAAATATTTCAAACATGACATATTTCTAAGTATCCATGGTGAACATTATGTTGCCTAGCAACCACATTTGACCTAGCAATAATGTCTGTAAATCGTATTTACAGCTTAAAACCAGTTTGAACTTGGGCTATTTTGTAGGGATTTCTATGAACAGGACTCCCAAAGACACTTGGAACTTTAATACTTTAATAAAATTCATTGATATTTTTATTCTTTGAAGATGCAGAAGAAATTTCCATAGCAACAACAACATTTTACCTAGCAACCTCCCCTCTATATCGTGCTTAGAGCTTTTAAGCAGTTTAAACTTAATATTATGTCATTTTATTTCATCATTTGAATAGTAGGTGGTACCCTATAGTGCTATTCATTTGATTGGAATCATGATGTTTGGTTGTTGAGGAATTAGAAGTTATTTCCGTAGCAACAACAACATTTTACTTAGCAACTGCACCTCTAAGCTATGTTTGAAGTTTTAAAGTACTATAAACTTGGTTATTTTATTGGTGTATATTATCATTCAAACAGTTAGACCTACACTGTTAGAACGCGGTTTAAAGATTTCGCTGTTTAAAAAATGTTGGTTTAAAAGTTAAACATTCTTGTTTAATATTTAAACATAGTTGTTTAAAACCGGAAAAGCGAGGTTTTATAGCCTGAAAAAGACCTGTTTAGAGATTAGAGTTTAGATATTAAACAGTTTTGTTTAAACAGGCCGAGGCAAATGTCACGTGATAGTCATGAGCTAATGGCATCAATCGTTACATGCAAGGTGAAATCGGCTCAACATTTCAATCATGGCGAAGGACTTGTGCCTCAAACATTAAATATGCATGTAATGATGTGTTGGCTCAGTGGATAGAGCGTCTGCCTTATAATCGAAGGGTCGTGAGTTCGATACCCGACCGCGTTAGCCAGAAAATGGAGCGTTTTTATTTTTGGAGAGAAGCGTTAAACAATACTGTTGATATTTTAAACAACCATTAAACAACTAGGTCGCTTAATTTTCAAACAATGCTGTGCGATTCACCGGTTAACAGGCAGTTGTTTTAGATTATAAACAACTTGTTTTTTTTTTTTTTTTTAACAGTGTACATGTATCCTAGGTCTACTTTTGTAGTGTTAGAATGTCATATAATGAATTGGTTAAAGTTGCAAAATGTTGTTGTTTAAGAATTAGAAATTTACTGAGCAATAACACATATATAAATTATCTACACCCTCTAAGCAGTTAAAACTTGGTTGTTTTGTGGGCGTCTTTTATTTTTTGAATAGTAGGCCTTATATCTTTCGGTGGTGTTGTAATCTCACTTTTACAATTTTAATGGAATTGCAACATGTTTTATTGAATTAATTATGTTACCCATTAACAAAACATATACTTTTCCCCTCAAAACATTTTAGTTCCCCAATTTGATTTATATACTTTATTATTGATAGGTATCTCAAAGGGCATATTCTAAGACTACACTCTTAAAACAGTCTAGTTAAATAATCAACTAGATTTCCTAGTCAAGCAAAATTGACTCGAAAACTAGTCGGTAACTAGTTACTTTGATCCCTTTTACTACATTACGTTGTTGTCGAATAACTAAATGCATTAGTTGCGATTGACGGGTTTCATAGGATGATGCGCGACTGCGCTGCTTATTGGACAATTCTTTTGCGCATGCGCGCAATGGTTCAGGTAAAAAAAAATGCGCTAATAATTTATGCTAAATTTAATTGAACGAAAAATTAACTACGGTACAGCTAGCCCGCCGCCGTCGCAAACATGGATACATTATGAAAGTAGAAAATGGACAAGACTGGAACAGCAATGGGTATACTTGGACAAGACTCATAAATACAAGCGAACCCCTTTACGGTAAGCGATATACCATAACAACTGCACACTTTTAGTTCGTAACTCGCGACAAGCACATAGCACCCCAATCGTACTTACGTCAGACACAACGTTGTGTATGTGAGGGACGGTCTTTATTTTTTTTTTTTTGTAAAAAGTATACGTAATTAGAAAGTTTCTACACCCCAAAAACGACCACAGTGATCGGCATACGGACACTGCGACCAACTGCAGACTAAAATACACGAGTGAGTGATGGACCTGAGATATTGTCTGGACAACCCGAAGCGAATAGATCCCCCGGGGCCGGCGCCGGGGAACGCCGCTATGGGAGAGCCCCACGAAGGTGCGCATGGGCAACAACAGTTCCTGCAGCAGTAAAGACTCGCACAAGAAGTCCAGGCCCAAGGGGCCCTGTTGCAATTAAAAAACTCTTTTTAGCCAAGAAAAACTGGTTCTGGCAAAAGATCAATTTCTGTACATAGGACTTTAGCACAGGGAAAAACTCTGGACCAATCAAAACGAGTTATCCAAATATTTCTGGCAAAAGTCCTTAACTAAAACCAATCCCCTCACTAGCAACGAGCCCCCATGGACTTCGGAGATCAAGAACCGACGTCACACGGAAACTTGCACGCACCACCAATCATCCTCCTCTCTCCATAGCTCAGCCCATCAGATATCAAATATACGAACAAGTCTATCTTCCCACTTTGTTTAGAATCTTGTTCAAATGTATTTTACCGTGTCACGTGAAGTGAATGTTTAACTTTAACTCCGCACACCGACACGCACGCTCACCCAATAGGAACCCCAACCTCACCAAGAGAAACATAAAACAAAGATCACGAGACACTATAGCAAACCACGCAATCTTCTACTAATCTTCTTTCCAGCTCAGCCCGTTCATCAATTAAACGAAAAGTAAAATCGAGCCACTAATGAAATTGAAAATCATAAAACTTTTTCAATTGTTGTTCTAATTGAGAGAGAATTGAATGTTAGTAATGTGATCGAATATTTTCCTTGATTCATTCAGGCCCCCTACAGATGTTAAGGAAGGCTCTTGCCAGAGCATGGTGTCACAGTTTCCTAAGCTAACAAGGACACTAACAAAATTAGATAAGACAAGGGCATGTGAGTAAAATTTGAATATCATTGTAACTGAATTCAGTTGATTTTCGTAGATTGAAATATTTTTGTTTTTTTCTCCAAATATATTCTTACAACTTCCAAATTAATGGAAAATCATGCCTCTACACGAAGGATGAAGTGCATTAGAAAGTACCAAAAACACACAATTTAAGCAAGAAAGACAATTTATTGAACAAAATTAGAATATTTCAATTCCTTGGGATAAATGTTTATTTAACCCTGCACATGTCTTGCTACGTCCTGGCAAAGATTGGGTGCAGCAAGACACAAATACTTATACATGTAGCTTTAGCTTTAGCTTTTTAACTTTGAGATCTATTATATATGTGTAGGGATGCATTCGCCAGTCTGAGTTGCTATGAAGTTTGGTATGAGGGTTGCATAGTAGCATGTACCAATCGTATTAGAGTTATAGGAGTTGAACAATAATTTCATTTCTCTTTCAGGAAGCATGTTTTCACCAGCTGGGGAGCAACGAGAAGCATCTGGCTATTTGGAATACCGATTAGTTAACGTCAGAAAGAGAGCGCAGAAAAGTCATTGCTGGACCACCAAAGAAGAAGGCAACAAAACTAGCTACCGATAGCATGGGAGACTTAACTGTAATTTAAGTGTCAAGCTTACAACATGTTTTGAACCTATTCACATGTACTGCATATATGACATGTTTTCAAGGTATGTGTAGAGTCATATAAAAAATATGAATTGTATTATATATTTTATTTTATTATATTATAATCTTATTATTAAGTCTCTTATTTTCATGATGGAGGTGCAGTAATAGTATACTTTAAAAAATTATGAAGAATTAGCTTTGGTTTGGTATCTACCATTAAACAATTTCCAACTATTGATTGTTTTTCGTTCCCTTTTCCAGTTAATAATCGTAACAAAATTAGTTAATGTACTGTCAATTTTCATATGTCTAAATGGTCTTTGCATTGTGATAGATGACTTCAGAGCAAGAATGACTCTATTGTAGAAAGACGTGGTCTATGAAATACGAATAACTTTAGAGCCCCCAAGGATAACCGGACAGACGAACATGGGAAAACTTTGTGTAAAACAAGAGGGTCGAGTGAGCTTTCTGAAAACCAGAAAATGCACCATCAGTATTGGCCACGAACTTTTTGGACACACCACAGGACCATGGAATGTAATAGTAAGTTTCTTGTCATAAAGAACGGTACAACAATATCAAATACATCGTACTAACCAAACAATCACTGCACACTCACAGGAATACCAAGACAATATCAGAGAAGAGTTATTCAACCGTAAAAAACACAGGATCACAAGGAAGGTGAAACGAAAAAAAAAACAATTGTTAATGACGAAAATGAGTAGGTCAGCAGAGTTTGCCTACTTTATTGTTTTCTCTGAGCTTATTAAATTGGTAGTTAGTCACGGTTGGTGTGCTGATTTATTTTGGGTCGAATTTTGTCTGATTTAATCGAGCTTCTACACAGCACAGGAAAGGGGTCATCATAAAAATTCCTCCCAATCCTGTTTATTCTTCATATTTCATAGTGATATGAAGAATAATAGTTTTCAATGCACCTTGCAAATTATAAACACTGCCTTTGACACTAATGAAAATTATGAGCAAGTTAATTTGTATTTTCAACATCAACAAAATTTGAACTAATTGTGCTGGCCAAAACAAGCACCGACCGCTGATTTCTATGTGGGCATTTCAGGTGAATTGTATCTCTAGGCTTATTTTAACCATATTTCGCCAATCAATGTATAGTACATTGTGCACAATAATAGCAATATCATCTTCTGATACTGCCTTACATGTTATGTGAAGAGAACCAAATTAAAGACAAAGAAAATGATTTTTGGTTGGATCCTTGCATGTAGCCTATTTGAAGATTAAATTTTTGATAAAATGTCCACTTTCCTTGTGGAATTACCCAATAAATTGCTTTTCCCTTTCAATTGATATTGGATTAATCTTGTAATACTTTTGAATTTATTCTAATCCAGCAGGATTTTCGAATTTGTATCCTGCTGCTGCAGACCGGCTGTTTCTTGAGTGGCCCAAGATAGCCCCTCTCATCCTGCAGTATGCCAACGTTGCATAACCCAACATGGCAGAATGATTAAACATCACACCTATGTAAGAACATTTAAAAATATATATATCTTTAAGTTAAAGGTTTTGAATTCAAAGTATGCGACTGCACGCTTACCTTTCTGCAAAGGGCACCATTTACAGATAAAACGTACACATAACAGCTTAGGCGAGACATCCATGCACTTTTTGGCTGGCTCACATGCCATATGCTTTCTTTGAGCTTTCCACTTATTCTTTAAATGCTTCACTTTTTTTTTCATGATGTTCAAAATGTCAATTAGGATCACATACAGGTACATTTAAATCTGTTGGGGTATTTATACTTGGTTATGGAAAATTCGTAATATATTCTATTTTTTGTTATTAATTTTTATTTGTTTAAATGTTTTATTTGATTTACTTTCTCTCTAATTTTGCAAGCATTATCTGACAGTGCCTGCCGAGCAGCTGTCAAAGAGGCAATGGCTTTGTTGCCTTACTTGCATCGTCCGCCGGGGATAAAGAAAATCGGTAAACGCACCATAAGGTCGAGTAAGGCTGAAGCTGTGAAGGCATTTGTTGACATCGGCCCGGTAGAAAATCTTCATATATGGAATGCAGAATCTCCAACTGTTGTCTAATAATGTTGAGAGCAATTTGACAAAAAGCATATCAGACATATTTTACATCACGGAAAGGCGATTTTATGGATATATTCTAACTAGTAACGATTTTACATCAAATTCATCATACATAACAGAAATTGATTTTAGAGAAGCTGTTAGTGCCAAGAGTATCCACTGTGAGCAGAGGGACAAAGATATTGGACAAAGTAAGCAGCTCCCATTCAAGCATTAACCAAAGCCCTTGAAAGCAGCCAAGCTTATTTCCATTGGGGTCATTTGATGTTTCACTTGCACACCAATATTAATTTGGGAAATACTTTTTTTTTGTTTTGCATATAGCCTATGAGCTTGATGGAATTGTTTGTTTTGTTCAATTCCTTTTTCCAATCTCCTCATGGCCGACTCCCTTGGCTGACGTCACAGGACAAATCACTTTTCGCAATCTGTATTACGTCGAAAGTTGGAAACCTCCACATTCTAGGCTTGTTAATGCCTTTGTGATTCTTTTTGATCTCATTTCCTACCGTAAAACCCTTAGGCTTTTAGTCAATAGGCGGTTTACTAATAATTAACAGCTAACAGTAGTGTATCCTTAAGACAGGTTAGTAGCAATTGAACTACAAAATTGGAATCCAGTTTGCATACATTTCTGTTGTTATGTCGGGCAAGCTTTCGGATGTTCAGAAACAACCATTGTGTATAGAGAACGCATAAAATTTGCATTGTAAAGTCAGTTTCACTCAAAATCAATGAGGTTTGTTTTAACAACCCCTGACCTGAGTACTTCTTTCTATTCTTACTGCTTTTCTATTGCCTGTAACTTAATAAAACTGGTATGATTAGAATGCTAACACCATTTGGAAGAAATGACACCTAGTTTGTCTCCAGAGCAACATCAGGTTCTTAAGATATCATTAAAAAAAAACAGAGGCAAAAAATTGTGCATGTAACAACTCCACCTTTCAGGATGACCAATTCCTGACATCGACCATCTACTTAGTTTACACATGTAATGTTTTCTGAAAAGTAATGAGCAACTTAATTTTCTATTTCTTCAGGTTGTACAAATCTCCCTCAATACTTAGAGACATCAAAACAGAAGCAGCCGTTTGTCTGGCACTAGGGACAACATTCTCAAGCAGAGCAATCTTTGTAATCTGCGATTTGTGCTCTGGAAGCAAAATCCCTCATTCATGGGGTGGACCTTTGTTTCAAGTCCATCTTCTTCTCTGGTAGACTATCCTTGGAGGCAGCCAACACTTATGACTTTCTGCAGAAAGTCATTTACAAGAGGATAGTGGAAAACCTAATTGCAAGACCACAAACACATCATCATACCATTCCCTAAGAGCTTACATCTCTAATTTGCAATCATAGAGTCCTAGGAAATGTTAAAGGTAGAGCCCAAATGAGCAAACCCACAAAACTTGAGGTGAGATGAAACAGGCCTTTTCAAGACAAGTTATTAGTATTACATGTATACTTGCCTGTTGACTCTCAAAAGTATTAAATTTGAAAGAGATTTGCATTTCATATAGGGCATTTCATGATAAACGAGGCATTTCAGAATATTGCTTTTATCACACCTGGGTTATTAAATTATGAAATAATAAAAAGTAACTGATTTTATTTGATGAACATCAGATATGACAAGCTACACAAGCTTTTACAGAGTTTGGTTTAGTCTTCATATACATTTTTGACCAAATCATCCATTTTAACACATTTTTGGAGTCCAAAATTAATTTGCACATTTTTCTAAATGAATTTTGGGAAAATGGTGCAAAAAGATGTGAAGTTTTCTTACCAGTTGAATAGCTAAACCTTTGTAGATCATTACAAAAGTTGAATGAAGAAAATTTGTTAAGATTTGAAAAAGATATGTAAATTTTTGTAGAATTATGTAGTTCGTGATAAAATTTACTTATCTCTCAGGATATGCTATATATATAGTGGGATAAAACAGGAAAATATGTACACCTTCATTCAACTTTTTTTTCACCCTTTATCAGGGGCCGCGAGCCGGGGGGGCTGGGGGCTGCAGCCCCCCCACTTTTTCAGCCAACGTGTACAAAAACGCAAAAAAGACCATACCTTTGTGATTTTTAGCCTGTTCAGCCCCCCACTTTCGGCTCAGCCCCTCCACTTTCAAAACGCTCCGCGGCCCCTGTTTAAACTAACTTTATGTCCTGGGTTACAAACTTTGCATCATGGGTCACAGACTGTGTTCCCAGGTCATAATTTTACGTCGCAAATCGCAAGTTTCATGACGTTGCCATTTTAAATGGCCTGTTGCTCAGCATACTTTGGAGCCCCATATCATATATGTTAAATATTTATTTCATTGTACATACAATTTCACAAATGGTTGTAGCTGTATATTAAAAAAAAATCACAGAATTTACATAAATAAGCAGAAAAATGACATCTAAAATTAACATGTAAAAAACAACAACAATATCTCCAAATCAAACCTAAAAATTCCCCTTAAAATAAACCCAGGGTGTTTCACCAAATCGTTTTTAAGTTATGAACGACTTTAAGAAAAACTGGAGTACTTAATGCGTGTAATAGCATATGATTTTCGATCATTCAGCACAAGAACTGATACAGTCGTTCTTAAAATCGTTCATAAAGTCTTCTTAACTTGGTGATACACCGCTCTGGCTTACAAAGTTACGAGCAAAAGGAAAGTTCATAAATGAATCTTAAAAAAGGTTTTTGATCTTGAACAAATATGGAATTATGCAATTTAATGCTTATGTATTATATGTTTATCGGAATGTTCTCGGATAATTTGATTGAAATGTTGTGAATTTAAACTACTGGTATTGAATAAAATGCAAAGTGTTAATTTGCATGTTGTCTTGAATCTTAAATGTTTATGCTTGCAATTTTGTACGAATCGATTTTCATGTTTTGCTTGCAGATTAACTGAACTGTGATGGCACGCACACAAAAGCAAAGGAGGTCCGTGAAAGAATGCAAGTGAATGCTGTGACTGTAAGAATGGTGAAAATTGAAAAATTGACAAAAATATTAGTGAAAGAGGAATAACTATATTGTTGTCAATAATGACTGATAAAAAGAGTGACAAGTGACTAGAAATCAAGTGTGAATGACTGTAATATCAATGAAAGTGTGTTGACTACATATTAGTCAAAACTGACTAGTCAAAATAGTGAAAGTGACAAGAAATCCAGTTAGAAGTTTTGACTGAACTATCTAGTCAAATAAATTAACTAGAAATATCTAAGTTCAAATTGATAATTCTAGTTACTGCTCCCAGCTGACCCTTTTGCCTAGTCAGATTTGACTAGATATCAGTCAAATTTAACTAGATTGTTTTAAGAGTGTAGCTATTTATAACACTCGGTCAGTAAGAGTGTTGGTTAGTTCGCTCTTGCTTTAAAATGAATATTTTACATAGCAACTATACCTCCTAAGCTTCTAAGCAGTTTAAACTTTAAACTTGGTTATTCTTTAGTCAACTTTTATTCTCTTAGAAACAGTAGGCCCTACTCTTAAAGTGAAATTATCACCTCGTATCATATTTACTTGAAAGGGGTTGCCACTTTTTGTTGATGAAATATTAGAAGGAATTTCCAAAGCATCATCCATATTTTACCTAGTAGCAATAAAAAAAACATATTTTCATTTTCGCCCGGAGATATTATCTTAAGTCTTGAAGTGGACAATCCTGACTGAGAGTGATACATGTAGGTCTACTACTTACATTCTGCACATGGGGATGATTATTATCAAATGTGATTAATCCTTATTTGAAATCCAAGACTTTAATTACCATTAGAAGAAATCTGGGGTTGCATATAATGGGTTACACCAAGTATGCTATCTGATAGAAAGCTACCGATAGGGGTGAAGGACTAGGCATAGGACTGAACCTTATTTGAATCCCAAAATATTAGATATTTCCCCCTCTTCCAGACTGGTCATTTCAACATCATGACGGCCATTAGATCTCATACGTAGGATGCTTATAAATAAAAGATGGCTCTTGATGGTTATGGGTATGAATAAATTAGATGGCTGGCCAAAATGGCAAGTGACCACTGAGACCTCAGCTCCAGTACATGTACAAATTCTGTAGTATCCGCAAAGTGTTGTCCAAGCATGACATTATGCCATCCTTATAAGGGTAGATTCCTAGACAGTACCCATCTTGTGTGAGACTCCCCAACCCAGGCTATCCGGATCATTACATCTGGTTATTTTAAAATTTGAAGAAAAAAAAATTAGTCCACGTGCTTGAGCTGGTTTGTATACACAAATTATTTCTCTATCTTTTAACATGATTATGAACTACTTAAACATGTGTGATATCAGGTTTAGCATAATATGTATGCAACGAAGAAGCTACAGAACACTGTATCAGTACATGTCTCCCAGAGGATAACAGGGAAGGACTCCCTCCTGACAACTCCCTTCGACATAGTGGTGACAGCTCCCCTGCAAGACGGCTCCCGAGAGGCTCTCTCCGCGGAGGACTGGTTCCCGAAGGATACCTCCCCAAAAGGACAGCTCCCTCAGAGGACAACTCCCTCCAGAGGACAAATCCTTCCAGAGGACAACTCCCCAGGAGGAAACTCCCCAGAGAACAGGTCCCCCGAAGGAAAACTCCCCTAGAGGATAACCCCCAAAGGACATCTCACCTTACTTTAAATGCTTTAAGTACAAGATATTTATTTTATGCCAGCCCTTTCTCTTTTCCCTTGTAATATACATGTAATGAATTATTCTAGTGCTTCTAATTACTGTTCTCCGCGAGGAGCTCATCAGGGATGACAAACAGGGAGAGGGATGGTTAAAGGAGGTTTGACTCAGGTCTGCTTAGACAAGAGAGAGGGTAATTGTACCGTTCCTCTAGGCGTGGTCATAACAATCTTGCTGTATTCCGGTCACCAGTATGGTTAGTCATTACATGGGGAAATGTCCTTTTGGGGAGTTGTCCATCACGGCAGTTGTTCTCCAGGGAATTTGTCCTCCGGAAGAGTTGCCAGTTGGGGGAATTACCCTCTGGAGGAGTTGTCCATCAGGGCAGATAACCTCCAGAGGATTTGTCCTCCAGTGGTAGTTGATCATCAAAGGTATTGCCTCTGGAGGAGTTGTCCATAGGTGAATTGTCGTCTAGATGAGTTGTCCATCAGGGCAATTGTTCTCCAGGGGATTATTCCTCCAGGGAGTTGTCCCTCAGGGAAATTGTTCTCCAGAGGAGTTGTTCTCCGTCGTAATTGTCCATCAGAGGTATCGTCCTCTGGAAGAGTTGTCTGTCGGGGTATTGTTCTCTGGAGGTGTTGTCCATCGGGGGAATTGCCCTTCAGGTAGTTGTCTACCGGGGAAGTTTTCCTTGGGGGTGGTTGTCTTCCGGGGAGTTGTACTTGGGGACCTGTCCTCTTAGGGACTTGTCCTCTGGGGAACCATTCCCTGGGAAATATGTCCTCCATTCGAGTTGTCCTAAGGGAAAGTTGCCAAGTGGGAATTGTCTTAGTCCTCGATCATAGTTCGTGCTTGGGGCCCGTACGGCGAGTCGTTTTTTTCGCACGAGATTTACCCCAAGAGCGACTTTGACAGAGACCAGCTATTGTCTAGATCTATCCCTTTACCCCCAAATCTTTGGTTCCGGGGCCCGTACGGTGAGTAGGAAAATACATTTTAACCATTACGTACGGTTCCCGGCCGGCTCCCTTACGATTTTATGTGCATGATGGAATATTTTTTAGTAGTCATGCTATAAATGTAGGGGGAGCCGGGAAGACCGACTGCATGCTCTCGATTTTTCCTGCATTTTTCTGAACCCGGTAGGCCGTAGAAAACCCGTGGAGTCACCAAAGGGACCCGAGGGGGTCCTACCGGTAGTCCGACGGGTCGCTGCCGGTAACCAGGCGGGCTCCTTCCGTTTTTTTCAGTCAGTTCTCGAAATAAAATATCGATGGGCCTCTTTCGATATGGTTTCCGTGCCACTCTCTTGCTGCCCCCCACAGGGCCCCTTAAAGGCTCTTGATCATTATGTACACGCTAAACTATGTCATGCAATTTATTTTGTTCATTAATTTATTATTATTATTATTATTATTATTGTTTGTTTGTTTGTTTGTTTGTTTGCTTTTTTTAAGGGGTCGGGGGTCTGTCGTAGAAAGACCACTTTGGGATATTCAGATGTTTTGTCGAAAATGTTTGCTTACATAGGCCTATAAGCATCTAATAACGTTTCCCATTTTTTCACCTAATACTGGATATTAACCCTTTGAGCGCGGGCCTCTGGAACCCGATTGTTACCCCTGCGGCGGAGCGATTTCTTGTACACTGACAGTTTAATACAAATTTGTCATGTTTTGTGCTTTCATTACTCCTTGCATCTAACTCGGCCATTTTCATGATTTGTAGTAAATGTAAACATGAAAGGGCAAACATTTTTCTATCTAACACTGTAAGGCATAGTCATCAAAACAAAATATAAAAGGAGTTATTTTCTAAAGAAAAACAGTCATTTTGGCAGAAGTTCCGCTTTCTTCCTACCCAGTAAATTCACAATGCAAAGTGCGTAATGCATGTGCGCACGCACGGTTCGATCGATGAGCCTACTGAATAGCGCTTGAAAAGAGGTCCTGTTTCTTTCAAATTATTTCTATAAAATATGGATTAAAGATCATAGCGGCCGGCTTCGCACCTCTGGACTATGGCACCTTTGACCAAGCACCATTCATGAAAAGCGCAGGGGTAAGTTTTAGAATAAAAGCTGAACTTTTAACTTATAATACCTACTGCATTTGGCATACTTTACATTTCGTTACATCATTATAGTTACAACAAACTAGTTCAAGCAAAATGTCAGATAATCAACCCCTCTCATTATCGTGATAAGTATTATAACCTAACGACAATCGGAAAACAACAGGCTTAATCTACATGCAACTAATGTTTTATATATATCTATAATAATGAACATTGTTTTAACCCCTTAACCTTAATTTCTCTCTTTTCTTCTCATTCTCAATCTTTATCTCTCGTATTTCTCCTCTCGAGCTAGCTTTATTTGATTATTTCTTTCCCTCAGGACGCGTACGCGTACGCCAAAAGTTAAGATCGGGAATTCGTTTCTTATGTAAAAAAAAATATGGTAATGTTGTAGTGGAGTGAATTTTTATCGATTTTTTTTCCACGTAACTAGGTTATTTCTTTAATGGATATATCTTTGTCCTATTCCTCAAGAATTTAGCCCAATAAAGCTAGTGAAAAGCTGAAAAACTTTGTCAATATATTAGGGAATTATCTCGGCTTCTGTAGAAGCCCGTCGTAGCAGACTGAACACCTCGCTCGGCTTCTGTGGAAGCCCGTCGCATCCAAAGGGTTAAATAGGTGTTCAAATGAAAATGTGCTTTTTATCAAATTCGTCTTTCAACTATAAGTTTTATGGATAGTCTAATTTATTTATATGGATTTAGAGCAACAACATTTAATTTAAAACAAAATGGAAAAAATTCTAGGGGATCGAGCTCGAGTCCTCTGAATGAGAGTCTGTGCTTCTTACCACTCGGCTGTTATTGCTGCTACCGAAATCAACATTTGTAATTTAAATGAACCAAACTAGGATATATTAATCTATGTTCAAGGTCGATTTTAAGCAATAAATTTGTAAAGGGTCCGGAGCTATCCTATGGAAAAAGAATTGCGTGCAGCTCTTACAAAAATTGTGAAATCGACTGATGCTATACGTCATCCGGGCCCCGCAACCAGGTATGTGATCGCACCTTTAGGGGAAGTTGTCCTGTGGGGGAGATATTCTAGAACCATCGGTCAGGATGGTCTACTAAAGACCATATTGTCAGGCAAAATTTGTGTGATTTGTATAAAATATTTGTTGATATGGAAATTCCTTCTAATTCTTCAACAACGAAATTCAAATTGAATTAATATGATACGAGGTAAAAATATTACTGCTTGAACTGCTTAAAAGCTAAAATAAGTAGAGTATTTATCTTAATGTTAATTCATCATCACCGAAATGTTGGATTTCCACTCAAATTATGAAATGAGATTATAACACCGCAGAAATAGTTAGTTATAAAGTATAGGGACTACAGTAAATAAACTGCTTAAAGATTTTCAAGCATGATATAGATATGTGGTTAGATGAATTTATCATATGAGGTTTTAACATGACAAAGTATATAATTTAGGGATAGGGCTTGCTCTTTTAATAATAAAAGATGCCGACAAGATAACCAAGTTTATACTGCCTTAAAGATTTAAACATGGCCTAGAGGTGCGGTTATTAGGCAAAATGAGGTTGTTGCTGTGAAAATCACTTCGAATTCCTCAATCAAATAAATAATAGGATATATAAGGTAACAACTACTATTTAAATAATAAAATACACTGACAGAACATTAAGTTTAAACTGCTTAAAAGCTTTAAGCATGATCTAGAGGGGTAGTTGACAGGGTAAAATGTTGCTTTTTCAAAGGATGACAATTTCAATCAATTTGATACTATAGACTAAAGTGTTACGGTTGTATCTTTTGGAGTCCCGTTTATAGAAAACCACAACAAAATAACGCAAATTCAAACTGGTTTAAAGCTCTAAATGTGAGTTACAAACATGGTTGCTAGGTAAAATGTGGTTGCTAGGCAATATTATGTTCACCATGGATGCATAGAAATGTGTCATATACTAGTTTTTCTAAGTTTAAGGGATTTATGGTGGGTTTCTTTCAATATATACCAGTACAAACTGGTTTAATGCTCCAAATAAGATTTACAGACATGGTTGCTAGGTCAAATGTGGTTGCTAGGAAACATAATGTTCACTATGGATACTTAGAAATATGTCATGTTTGAAATATTTATAAGGTAAAAGGTTTTTTGGTTGGTTTATTACAATATATACCCGTTCTACCTGGTTTTAAGCTCTAAATATGATTTACAGACATGGTTGCTAGGTAAAAAGTGGTTGCTAGGCAACATAATGTTCACCATCGATGCTTAGAAATGTAATATTTAGAGTATTTTCTAAGGTAAAGGGTTTTCATGGTTTGTTCCTTTGAATATATACCTTCATTTTGCACCCTTTTAACCCTGTGTATACAGAAAAGAGATGAATACAAGTGAATATATACAGATTTACCGTAGATTTGACATATTTTGATGATGACCAGGGTTTGGTTGACAATAATTTACGTTACAATTCATTGTTTATATGGATTTTTTTCTTTTGTGTCTTCCCTCTACAATCCATATCATTATATTTTCAGCATTAAAACTAAATTATTTTGATTTTATTACTTTAAAAACAAAGAAATTGCATTTACAATAGGAAATTTCGACATTTGTGCACGCGGGTCAACGGTTGCTATGCAAAAATCGGTTGCTAGGCAACAAAATTGATTTTAAATTTACTTAAATTTTTTATAGAATTGTAATTGAGGAGATTTTAGTTATATCTATATTAGTTTCAACATAGGGCAAGCCCAAAAAATGCCCAAAACTCTTAAACGGCCAAGTGAATGACCCATACTTTAATTTTCATGATTTTTGTCATAAAAATGGGCGTGGTCTATTCAAAGCTAATTTTCATGGTGATGCTACAAGATGCGGCAATTTTTATGCTCATTTTCGAAAAATTCAGAAAATCTCCTTTGAAATAAGGTATATTGTTGCTTTAATCCAGTCGGGTGCATTAAAGTCTCAAAATTTGGCCTCTTGCCGCTCACCTATAAGTAAGTCAAAGGTGGATTACTTTACAAGGGTTTCTGTTTAGTTTAGAAATAATCCGAAAAAGCTTTTAAATGAATTGCATCGAGTTACTGGAAAATCAAAGTATCAGAATAGTGTTGACAATGATATCAGTGCTAATGAACTTAATGCATTCTTTATCAATATTGGCCAGGATATTTTAAATTTCTGAAGATGATGTAATAAAATTATTAAATGAACTGCAAGTAGCAATTTAGATGTATTAGATGTTGATAGTAAGTTACTGAATATTGCTGCACCGTGTCTATACAAGAACCTAACAAATATTTTCGGTTACTCAATGGAAAGAGGGTTTGTATCTAATGACTGGAAAATTGCACGTGTTCCTCCAATTTACAAAGGAAAAGGCTATAAAGAAGATTTTTCTAACTATCGACCAATTTCTGTCGTAGGGTACATGCAGGTAATATGGGCCCCCTAAGCTCATTTGCCTAATTTGCATAAAATTACGAAATGACACACAGTCTAATCTTTGTTTATATGAATCAATGACTACTGCTCTAACTTTTATTGTGAAGAAAAACAATTATCACCAACCCCCCTGTCTGCAATATTCAAATGTTGACGTCATTATCAAAGTGCCCATATTACCTGCATGTGCAGGTAATATGGGAACATGTATTTAATGTACGTTTTAAAAACTACAATTACTCTACCATGTCTGGAATTTGCTTAAAATGTTGAAAATCATTAACTTTAAGATATAATTTGAAATTATAAGACCCTTCAGTAAAACCTTTGACTATATATTTCATTGTTATGTGATATGTAAATTATTTCTTTTTTAAATATTATTTTAATATTATTTTCATTATACAAGTCAATATAGGCCTACAATAAGTTATTTATATTAATTATATACTGTGAATATACCCTAAAAAATCGTAGCAAAGAGATTGATGCCTCATCCCAATACTAAGTACCAGAATCATTTCCGCCATTTTGGATGTCCCATATTACCTGCACTAATGTTGCTGTGTCAGGCAAGCATTTAATGCAACATTGCACCCCTTCACTAAAACAAATTGACCTGTACACGCTAGTATGATCAAAATGAAACTATAAGCTTACTAAATATACAAAACAATTGAGGTTACCCCCTCAAACACTCTTTCACCATCACATTCTGTGAAATATCAAATTTTACATCAGGGTAAAAAAATGCCGTAAGTTTTACCTACCTTTTTGGTTTTCAGCAATTTTCTCAGAGAAATTTCGGCATTAGATGCTCTCACGACGATATATTTACGTATACAGTTAATATGAACAACATTATGGTGCTCACACCGGTCACCGGTCACCGGTCGACGGTCACGACATGATTTGCTTCAGGTGTCCCATATTACCTGCTGGTCCATATTACCTGCATGTACCCTATCCCATGTACGTAAAATTATGGAAAAGTTAGTTCTCAAACAAATTACCTCTTATTTCCTCTACCAGGATTTTATCACAATGGAGCAGTCGGCTTTCTTGAAAAAAAAAAATCATTCTACTGTTACTTGCTTACACAGAATAATAGATGACTGGCTTGAATTTGAGGCTTTAGATAATCATTTAAGTAGTAGCTGTTTTTTGTTTTTTTTTTTTTTTTCACATTTCGAAATGCTGTCACGTTATTTCACAAGAACTACTGCTTTCAAATTTTAAAGTATCATGGTGTTCAAGGTATCGAATAAAAATGGTTCCATAGTTATCTAAATGAAAGAAAGCAGGCTGTTAGTCTCTAATGGTCAATCATCAAAATTGGGTGATGTGAAAACTGAAATTCCTAATGGCGGGGTCCTTGGCCCCACCCTCTTCATCCTTTTTATCTATAATATTATACAAAATGTAAATGCCGCAGCTTCATGCACCATATTTGCAGATGGTTTCGCTATTTATGTAATAGGTAAACATGTAAAGGATGTGGAATCAAAATTACAAATTTGTATAAACGATATTGCAAAGTGGTAAAATAATAATAGACTAAAAGTTAATACTGATACAACTAATGTTATGATGGTTACCTCACGATTTAATTCTAACTAAATTGATCTGAATGTATTTATGAATGGAACCAAACTTAAACAGGATAACTCAGCCAGATACCTATATGTTAACATTGATTGTCACTTAACGTGGGAAGAGCATGTTAAACAATTGTGTAAATCCCTTTCATATAAAGTGTAGGGGAGACAAGGGGACAATTGTAACCCTTTTTTTTTCCAAATTTGACTTATCAACTTTATTATAGGTAAATACTTGCTTAAAATTAAGTAAAACGAAATTTTGATATATTAGCTCGAGATATGAATTGGTTTGGGTTAAGTAAAACTATTTATTTTGAAGCCATTATCATTTAAAAACAAGGGGTTGAGTGTTACAATTGCCCCCAGAACCCGGGGCAATTGTAACACACGTATGGGGCAATTGTCCCACATGAAATTGTAACATTTTGTTTTTAATTATCAAGGGTATGCACATGACAGATCAAAGATTTAAACAGCATTATCCACATTAGCTTCTTATAATAAAACATTAAAATGCTTGAACCAAGTTACATTATATTTTCAACTTGCTAAATGCAAGGCACGGAGTTATTGCAACGGGGAGGGTCCACGAGTCCTCGGTCCCACGAGGACGATTTTTTTGTTCATATCATATTTTCTCCTATCAGGATGTTTTTCAACATCGATGAAACATTTTGAAAAGTGTATGTGGTTAATGCCATGGGCACTAGCATGGCGAATAATGGTGGCATCTCATTTTGCGGAGACGGTTTGAGACTGATTTGGGACTACGTCTAAAGTAGTCCCTAATCCTTCTCAGTAGTGACGGGTCCAGGATTACAAGATGAGGGGGAGGGGGGGGGGGTGCCACCCAAATTTTCTGTTTTTAACATGTACGGTCATAAGCGGTTTTCAAATTACAGGGGGCGCGTCCCCTGCGCACCCTCACCCGAATCCGCCACTGCGTCTCAGAGACGTCGCCGCGATAAAAAAAAATAATAATAAATAAATAAATAAATAAATAAATGAATAACAAAATAAATATGTAGGAGGCTTCTCCGCAACGGAAAGGGGTATTGGAGACGTCTCCGTGACAAGTTTTAAAACCGTCTCACAACTAGTCTAACATATTTAAAAGTAGTCCTAATTCCGTCTCAAATCCATCTCCGCGAAATATATATATTTTTAAACAATGTAGTTCTTTGGTTTTACATGAAAAATTAAGATTTACATCCTTGAGAAATCCTAATTACATCCTTATGAAATGATTTACATTCAAATCTAATATCGAAGTTAAGAGATCGTAATACTTTCGCGGGTGATGATTATGTTTTTTATTATTATTTTTTTCTTTTTAAAGCTGAAATGGGCTTTCCACACTAATTTTTCTTCCATGGAACTCTAACAATTTTCGCTCGCGCTTGTTATTGTTATTATTTTTATTTATTTATTTGTTGATTATTATTATCATTATCATTAAAATCCAAATTAATTATTTATATTATTCATTATATTTTAAACAACATAGAGTCTCATCTATTGGCAGTCATAAAAAAAACAAAATCAAACAAAAAACAAATAGGCGGGATAATGCATTTACGCCGATTTCTATATTCATTTCATGTCAAATTTTCGACGCACCTGCGTCTTCGTCAGGAATATAATTATTGTAACAAAGACGCAGGTTCTGAAAAAAAATTGGAGAAGAAATGAATAAAGAACTTGGCGTAAATGCATAGTCTCGACTATTTGCTTTTTATTATATTTGTATGTATATTTAGGCGTATACTTATTTTAATATTTCCAGGGAAATTATTATTAATCATTTTTTCTTCATAGAGCTCTATTTCTATTAGTCTATTAATCGTACATTTTATTTTAATTGTATTTATACTTATAATTGCATTTTTAATATAACAATATTTGCAGAGTGGACAAATCTTTACAATACAATAAATCGGCTTAAATTACTTTTATCTACTAGAGATGTATGAAGTTATCGCTATATTTTGCAGAATAACTCCCCCCCCCTCCCAATTCCATTCCCTTCGGGTCCAACATGTTTTTTGTTAACCTTCGTTAACAATTGAAGAGTGCAGTGGAAGAACTACTTAAGTCACATAATACTAGTTCTGAGATACAAGCGTTTGAATATTTCATAATACTCCTCAACTCACATTTTTTGAAATTTCAAATTCAAACTTGGTGGAGTTGATTGTTGCCACAAAAGAATAATATATGCCAAATTTTAGTAATTTCGTGCTTATCAATTTCCGATAATCAATAAACCATATCTTGGACTTAAATAATTCTTCCGCTACAATGGTAGACTTAAGTACTTTTTCCACTACAATACCTCAATTTAAAAAAAAAAAAATAGGGGTTGTTAGTTGGGGCACTTTGCAATATTTTTCGCAAAACTGACACCTGCACATGATTTGTAATGGTTTGTAAATAACATTTTTGCAAACTACTCTTCAATTGAGTATTTATTATGATTCTTATGTGGCAAGATTCTGTTCATTTAGCCTCAAAGCTTTCTGTTCGCATGTTATTTTAATTTTGAGGAGACGAAATCGGGCTCAGGCACCTAATTCATTTTTGTATTATTATTATTATTATTATTATTCCCTTTTTCTCTCTCTCTCTCTCTCCGGCTCTTCTTTATTCCCTCCTTTTTTTTTTTTTTTTTTTTTTTTTTTTTTTTTTTTTTTTTTTTTTTTTTTTTTTTGTTGATTTTTTTTAGTTGTCTTTTGTCTTTTGCCCTTTTTCCTCTTTGTCTTCTTACCCCGCCCACTTTTTTCCTCTTTCTCTCCTTTCATTCCTTTTCTCTCTCTCTCTCTCTCTCTCTTCTATTTCCTTTCATCCTTTGCGGCTCCCCTTTTCCCCCATCCTGGGCTACTGCCCCGTGGGCCCCCTCAGAGTAGCATGGTGCTACTCAAGTATAAATCATAATAAAATACTCGGCCTCGTGGCACCGATGACTCGTGGGACCGAGGAACCGTGGGACCGAGTACTCGTGGGACCGAGGACTCTTGGGAAAAATACTCGGCCTCGTGGGCCCGAGGACTCGAGGGATCGAGGACTCGTGGGAAAATACTCGGACTCGCGGGATCGAGGACCCGTGGGAAGACCCCTTTGCAACAGTGTATGTTCTCTGTGCGGGCTATGGTAGCGCGCTGCTTTGTCCAGGGGCTAGGTACGGGCAAACGTTCTTTAGGTAACCCTATTGTTACTTTTGCCCCTGAGGTGAGCGACCATATTTAGAGAGATTTGTTTTTCTATCTTAGCTCAGGTATTCATCGGTGAAATTTGAGCAAAATACAGGCCTAAAAATATCATTTCTAAATAAATGAAAATGACAGCCATAGCTCAACCACATATTTGTCCAGAAGAAAAACATTGGGTAGTGTGTGATATTATTTTCCTGCTCAATAATTTTTTATTTATTTATTTATTTATTTTTTTTTTGCTGTAAAAGATTCAAATAACCGTTAAAACTGTTTACGCTTAGCGTGTTTCTGCTAGGAATGGAAGCCTCTGTTAAAATTGTCCCCGGTCTCCCCTAATTTTCCATTAATTTCTTTCATCTCTCTCTCTCTCTCTCTCTCTCTCTCTCTCATTCTCTCTCTCTCTCTGTCTTCTCTATCACTTTCTCTTTCTATCTCCCCCTCTCTTTTAATATACAAATTTACCTTTTAATAATTAAATTATTATTGCTTATGTTGTTGTATTATTAATTTTATCGCGTATGATTTACTCGTTTTGCATTTCGTTATTATGTATATGTCCCAATCAGGTCCCAATCATGAAACAGCTTCTGGCTGATCATGTATTTTTATCCTGAATACAATTTTTCAATGAATAAATAAATAAGTACCCGTATTGTGCAATGAGCACCATGCAACAGTAAAGTGGTTAACAGTACAACACGAATAAAGCTGCTTTAACCATTTTTATTCTATTTCGGCCACAAATTTGACCCTAAATGACCTTTTTTGAACCTATACAGTGGGTATACCCCGCCACTACATCCGATGCTATTTCGTCCAATAGCCATGTCGCCTAATGCCAATCGGTCCAATGCCATTTGGTCAAAAAGCCATATGGTCCAATAGCCACTTGGTCGAATTGCCAGTTGGTCTAATTTGCATTTGGTCCAATAGCCACTTGGTCCAATTGCCATTTGGTCCAATGCCCATTGGGTCAAATACCCATTTGGTCCAATGTGTATAATCTTTGCAGGCAATAACAGGTGTTCATGCCTTACCCTCGGCTCTTGCATCTCATACACCAACCCCACATTATTCACCCCTTTTGTGAACACTGCCGACTTTCCTCATATCAGATATACAAAATACAATCATTTTCTCCTCAGATCTCAAAATTGAAAATTGAATTACATTTTTGTGTTAAAACAATTATTTCTTGCATGCCATTCAATTGTTTAAAAATCAAAAACAAAACAAACGACAGCAAAAGGGTTACAATTTCATGGACTACACATTTTTAAAAATAAATGCTAATAATTCAATGTCGTAATTAACTGACGCATTGTGCAAGAGAGAGGGAGAGAGAGAGAGGGAGAGCAATAAACATTTACTTAAAAAAAACCAAAAGACAGCTCATTTAGAATATTAAATGAATATGAATATATTCCATATCAATAAAGTCATGAAGTACACCTTTTTTTCTTTTCTTGTCACTCTGGCACGGCGCGTTGCAAAAAAAAATGGGGGGGGGGGGGGGCGGGTGTAGGCATTAAATTTGTATGGGCCATAGGGATAAGGTTCATATTAATCGGCTCGGTCGTCGGTTTCTTCGTATTTCCCCCTTTTATTTATTAATTTATTTATTAATTTATTTTTTATTACGGGGGTGGGGGGTGCGGTCCCCAGCGCCTCCTGGATCCGCGCCTGCCCCCACCATAACGGTTATTGGACAAAATGGGTATTTGACCAAATGTGCAGTGGACCAAAGGGGTATTGGACCAAATGGCTTTTGGACCAAATGACTTTGGACCGATTGGCATTGGACGACATGGCTATTGGACGAAATGGCATTGGACGTAGTGGGCATAAACGATACAGTGTCTTCCTTCAAAAAGGTAACCAAAGTTCAAAGGTCAGTCATTTCAAAAGTACATGGATTATTCTTGTGATTTTTTTAACAAAAATATTAGGTAACTTGTCAGCTTTAATTTGAGACACTGCTTACGTCCAAATTGTCACATAAAATCAAAGAAATACATTTCAATGATAAATCGCAAATGGAAGGAAGAAATGTTATAATAGGGTAGATGTAGGGAATACCGGCCACTTAAGCTCATTTGCTTGATTAGCACATGAAAACAATAAAATCACAAAAGAAAAAGATTCTCATTGCTTAGCTACATCATTCAACTTTATTTTCCAAAAAAAAATTGAGGTAATCAAATATTTGTTGAGGCAGTTATATGCAAATAATGACGTCATCGTAAATTGTCCGGCATTCCCTACAGTGTAGGAAATACCGGACAGTATGCTTTTACCCTTTTTTTGTATAAAGATCTGTCTGGAAGCACTGATTTGACTGTAAACCATCAACTTAACATGTTTGTATTGATATTTTATAACATTATTCATTTTTAAAAGATTATATGCATTTTACTACACAATTTCAAAACACTCAGAATAACTTTATATCTCATGTAGATCATGACATATCACAATAATAATAAAAAGTAATAGAACATTTCAAAATTGTCAAACAATTTAATAAATAAAATATAATACATTATATATGCAACTTAATATTTGATCTACATGCTTAGCAACTCAACCCGGAAGTAAAACAAACAACCGTCCATGTGGTGTCCGGTATTCCCTACACAAAAAAATGACTGACTAACACTTTTCAACACACTGCCACCCCAATACACAGGCTTTGTACAGTGCAAACACTCATACACGTTTGGCCCACCCTCCACACATGTCCATAATGCATGAAATAGAGGTCATGCCCCAATTCTATTTTTATACCATCACATTCTCTAAAATGTCAATTTTTACATCAGGCCATTTTTTCAGGCTGCAAATTTTCCTACCTTGACAGATTGTGGTAATTTTCTCGGAGATTTCTCACTTGTTGTTGTCGAATACAGCATTCAACCTTCCCAGACAGACCACCTGACCAAAAGATGCCGGTATTTCAACTCAGTTGATCTTATGTTGGCAGCTAGGGCTGGACATGTGGTGACCGTCCGATATTCCCCACTGTCCGGTATTCCCTACATCTACCCTAGCAATGAAAGTTAAAGGAAAAAACAAAGAAATACATAAGAAATGATTGAAGAGAAGAGGAAAGAGGGATAAAACAAAGAAATACAGAAACATTTATAGGAGAGGAGAGGAAAGAAGGATAAAACAAAAAAAAAAATACATAAGAAATGAAGAGGGGAAAGAAGGATAAAACAAAGAAATACATAAGAAATGATTGAGGAGAAGAAAAAAGAAGGATAAAACAAAAGAAATGCATAAATATTATAGGAGAGAAGAGGAAAGAAGGATAAAACAAAGAAATACATTAAATTACAGGAGAGAAGAGGAAAGAAGGATAAAACAAATAAATACATAAACATTATAGGAGAGATGAGGAAAGAAGATAAACAAAGAATACATAAGAATTCATAGGAGGAAGAAAGAAAGAAGATAAAACAAAGAAATACATAATAATTATATGAGTAAAGAAGAAAGAAGGACAAAACAAAGAATACATAAGAATTTATAGGAGAGAAGATGAAAAAAGGATAAAACAAAGAATACATAAACATTTATAGGAGAGAAGAGGAAAGAAGGATAAAACAGAGGAATACATAAGAAATGCTTGAAGAGAAGAGAAAAGAAGGATAAAACATAAAATACTTAAGATTTATAGGAGAGAGAAGAGAAAAGAAGGATAAAACAACGAAATACATAACAATTTATAGGAGAGAAGAGGAAAGAAGGATAAACAAAGAAATACATAACAATTTATAGGAAAGAAGGATAAAAACAAAAAATACATAGAAATGATTGAAGAGAAGAGAAAAGAAGGATAAACAAAGAAATACATAAAAATGTATAGGAGAGAACAGGAAAGAAGAATGAAACAAAGAAATACATAAGAAATGATTGAAGAGAAGAGAAAGAAAGATAAAACAAAGAAATACATAATAATTTATTGGAGAGAAAAGGAAAGAAGGATAAAACAAAGAAATACATAGGAAATGATAGAAGAAAGTAGGAAAGACAACACAGAGTAATACATTAAAAACGATAGAAAGAAGGTATCAGAAAGACAAAACAAAGAAATACATACACTGTAAAAAAAAAAAAAAAAAAAAAAAAGGTACCTCGCAAGAAAATGAGTAAACTAATGCTTTACTCCCAACGAGGTAAATTTTGTTTACGCTTAACAGAGCTAGTAAAAAGATAACGCGCAAGAAAATGAGTAAACATAAATATGCTTTAGTCCCAGCGAGTAAATTTTGTTTACTCTTAACAGAGTAAAAAGGTAACTCGCAAGAAAATGAGTAAACTTAATGCTTTACTCCCAACGGAGTAAATTTTGTTTATGCTTAACAGAGCTAGTAAAAAGGTAACTCGCAAGAAAATGAGTAAACTAATTGTTTACTCCTTTCGAAGCTAGGAATGATACATAGATGACTAAAAGAACTCTTTTCTGAGTAACTTTGGCTCTACTGCATGAGTAATATTTTTTACTCAATTTCACGCGAGTTACCTTTTTGCTCAGCATTGGGTAAGATTTTACTCATTTTTTTTTTTACAGTGTAGGAATTGGTTTAAAGAAGAAGAAATAAAGAGGAGATACACAGAAATGCTATTCACCGTCGTCTTCGCAGACTGCAAAAGCACTTACAAGTCACGACGGTAGTGCGAGTGCGAGGCCAGTACGGTCGATTAAACCCACCGTCTTGTTACCTACCGTAGTGTTCCCGAAAGCTCATTATTGATACTTAGGGGACTTCGCGGCAACCCCGCAGAGACGTCACAGAGACTTGCTCACCTCTGAAAGAAGTTTACTATAAGATTGAGCATGTTTGACATTTGTTTAGTCCTCTCGCGACTTCCAGGAGACTCAGGAGATGTCGCGGCGATCTCACCCCGGCTCTAGAGACTCATAATCGAGAACGCATCCCACTGCCAAAGAAAAATCCACTTTAGCAAAGGAGATAACATTTCATTGAAACTTGCTGAATAAGACCCAATGACATCAACTACTTTCAAAAGGTCGTTTGGTAACCTGCAAACCAAAAACTTGGAAAAAGTGTGTTGTGTACCTTCCACATTCAAATGGCCCTTACTCTTTGAGCGATGACAATTTGGACGTAAGCAATATCTCAAGTTAAAGCTGATGAGTTACTAAATACTTTATTAAACAAATCACTATAATAAATCATTGACTTTTAAACCGTCGAGAGCGGGAACCGGGTATACCCGGGTCTCGTCTAAAACACTCATGGACGGGAAACACATGTCATAACTATTTGATATATTTAATAAAGAAGCCTTTTAAATAGATATATTTCTCAGGCACTCAAGAAGAATTGCGTCAACCAGTGTATACAAGTTACCATCAGCGATTTTTAGATTTTTCGGTTTCGCTGATCTTCCTTTGTACTTCTTTTATTGTTAGCCCATGACAATTCAATGGATCAGCGCAAGGTGTGAGCGATTTTCTAACATGGGCGCGCACAAACAAAAACCCTGATGTATCTGGAGATATACAGAAGTATCGATCGGTGGCTGTAATTAGCCAGCGCTTCCATTGGCTTAGCTGAGAAGAAAACTATTCTTTAAAATTAGAGAACAGGTCGATATCTAACATACAGTGTCCCCAAAAATTATTTGTACACTTTGAAAAAAAGAAATTAAACAAATCGATGTTGGTTTGAAATTGCAATTACTACATATATCAGATGGTAGGTAATGTCTCCATCACCAGAACCCTAAATCTTATATGTTTCATCAGTCTCGGAAGTTCTAGGCCGCCATTTGCAATTTTAGTTGTACTCTTCAGAAGATAAGTTTTTAAAAGAATGTTTAAAATTTTGGTGGGCCTTCTTGTGCTTCCAGGGCAGTCATCAACCTAATTGGCATACTGTCGACCAATTTAGCGCTCATTTCACCGTCAATACGATTCCAAGTTCGCTGGAGCGTGTCCTGGAGCTGCTGGAGGTTTGATGGTGAGTCTTGAGGGCGCTGTCGCTCCAGATTACCTCTAATGTACAAAATAGGGATTAAATCTGGGATCAGAGGTGCCTTTTCTAGCTTCTTAACAAGTTTCTGCTAAAATAATGCTTTAATATGCTTCGCCGTATGCTTGGGGTCCCTGTCATGTTAGAACACAACTTCAAGACCAATCAGCCTTTACGCAAGTGGGAGCCTCTAAGAGGCAAAAATAGTCTCATGGACATCAGTTTTCATGATGATATTGATAAACAGACAGTAAGCAATTAAATATTGCATTGTGCGACCAAAGAAAATTGCATCCAAGGCCACAGAGGCTAAATAATGACTGGGCGCTCTCAAGAGTGTCTGCAACAGGCTAAATGGCTACATGACTATAACACTGAAAACCTAAACGGGTAGACTGACTAGCTTTAAAGCTCGTCGGTCACGACGGACTCGCTTTCTTTCAACATAACCCGGTTATTACGGACTAGCTTTAAAACTCGTCCGTCTCTACGGACTAGCTTGGAAGCTAGTCCGTCAAGTTAGTCCGTCAAGACGGACTAGTTTTAATGCTCGTCGGTCACGACGGACTAGCTTTCCAGAAAGCTAGTCGGTCATGACAGACTAGCTTTAAAGCTAGTCGGTCATGACAGACTAGCTTTAAAGCTAGTCGGTCAAGACAGACTAATTTTAAAGCTCGTCCGCCGTGACCGACTAGTTTGACGGACTAGCATAAAAGCTAGTCGTAGTGATGCCCAGACTGACGAGCTTTTGAGCAGGACTAGCTTCACAGCTAGTCGGTAATGGTGTAAAAGCTACTCCGTTGCGTTTTTCTGACGCGATGTTCTTGCTGCTGTCTTGACAGACTAGCATGACGGACGAGGTTAATATGGCTTCCCAAGCTTGTCAGAGACGTCAAATCTGAAATATTAGAAGACATTATAAAGATTCCATTAAAGACATGCATTTTGTCACAAGAATTTGAGCAAAAAAAAAACATTTTTTTTTTTTGTTTATTATGATGATATAAATCAGAAGACAGGAATTAATACAGGAGGCACAATTAGTTAACATTATGGCAATTATCAAATAATGGGGGCGCGGGGCCCAAGGGTCGCCGCCATGGCTTGCATCATCATGACTTTTTGTTGTAGGCCTACCTGCTTTTGCATTTCCGGCGTATATATTTGTCCTTGAGAGCCACTTCAGAATCCCAAAGTCGTGCCTCTAATCCAATATCCTTTTCTTTCAGATACAAGTAATCTAAAAGAAAAGTGGCTCCTATATTTATTATTAGATTTAAATTACAATTTTCATAATTTAATGTGATTGTTACTATCGTTGTAAATACACACAATTTATAAATTGATTTGGCAAGACCTAATTTTTCGCGTTGGTGATTATAGCATTAATCTATGTGAAAAAATAACGCTATCTGTGAACTGGAACATAAGGAAATAAAAAAGAGTATTCACATAGTCATGTAAAAGGAAGGAGATCGCCATTATAATCAAAATCTTAAGCTTCACGGGGTATATCAAGTGTGCGTCTGTGCATCTTGCTCATTAAATGGAATTCACATATAGATAATGCAACTAATAGTGATGTCCTTTTCGCAATTCGCATGTTATTCAATCAATTGTACCACCTTCTATTCACTGCTGTTGCTAAGCCGGGCATTCACCAGCAATCTATAAGAAAAGACGGTTCATGGGTTCTATAGTAACGAATTATTCAATTAGCCTGTAATGAATGAATGAAACAATATTTAACCTACTCGTGAATAGCATTCTTGTCACGATTGATGTTATTTCGGCTATCGTATTGCTTTTAGATTGTCAAGCCAAAACAACCTTTGTTTGAGAATGTTGATTGTATCCAACTTCTATTCACTGTTGTTGCTAAGCCGGGCATTCACCAGCAATCTGTAAGAAAATACCGGGTTCTTCAGTTCTATAGTAACAAGGTATTCAATTAGCCTATAAGAATGGAGAACAATATTTGGAATCTACCGGTACTCATGAATTGCATACTTGTCATGATAGATGTTATGTCTCGTAAGCTTCAGATTGTCAAACCAAAACAACCTTTGTTTCAGAATGTATCAACTTGATTATGCTCGGAAACATAATAAATAGAGAAGGTACATTGAAGCGACATTGCAACTATTTGTATCAAAAGCTAGTCAGTCATTTTAATGTGTAAACTGGGTCTACCCAGCTACTTTTATTGTCCTAGTCGGTCGCGTCGACGGACTAGCATCAAGCTTGACGGACGAGCTTTGAAGCTCGTCCGTCAAGTTGAGAGATGTAGATTCAGTTGTATGCTAGTCCGTCTCGACGGACTAACATGACAGACTAGCTTTTAAAACTAGTCCGTCTTGACCGACTAGCTCTAAAGCTAGTCTGTCCATTGACGGACGAGGTTAGGTTTTTTAGTGAAGTGGAATAATTGGCAAGAAAGACGCCAAAGTGTAAGAGACAGTAACAAAGAAGCGTCATGCTTTTGCAAAACAACATGTGAACAAGCCTGCGGAGTTCTAGTAACTGTTCCAAGACCTAATTAGTGCAAAAGTGATTGGATATGATGCACGGGAACATGTGTGTCTTGTAGGAAGCTCATGCTTGGAGCCAACAGTGAGGCACAGTGGAGGATGTTTCATGATTTGGGGTTGTATGGCAGCCAGTAGAGTTGGAGAGATAAATTTCATAACATGGCATCATGAATGCTGAAGCCATGAGGATATCCTTGCCCCTCAGATTTGCTCAGATGCTCCCATCTGCTTCAAGTTTGAATGGTCGTCAATTTACGGTCCAACATAACAATGACCCCAAGTACACAGCAAACCATATTAAAGCAATATTGCAACAGAAACATGTTAAGCTGCAAGAAAGGGCACCTCACAACCCATATTTAATTCCCATATACAACATGAGAGGTGATCTGAAGCGACGGCGCCCTCTAGACTGACCATCAAACACCTAGCAGCTCCCGGACACGCTCCAGCAAACTTGGAATGGTATTGGCCGTGAAATGAGTGCTAAATTGGTCGACAGTATGCCAAGAAGGTTGATGACTGTCCTGGAAGCCAAAGAAGACACATTTTAAACACTCCTTTAAAACCCATGTTCTAGGCTGCCATTTGCAATTTTCATGGCCCAAAACCTATTTATACACACAAATAGGTTTTGGTCCATGAAAATTGCAAATGGCAGCCTAGAACTTCCGAGACTGACGGAATATTTGAGATTAAGTGTTTAGGTGATAGTACCTACCATTAATACAAAATAGTAATTAAAATTTCAAACCAACATCGATTTATTTAATTCCATTTTGTCAAAGTGTACAAATGAAGAGTTTGTTTCCAAAAGGGACTAAATCCACTTTTGTAACTTCAGAGTAAATGGCTTTTCTTTGCCGGATTTCGTACAGACGTCTATGGAAAATTGAAATTAACAGTTGCAATTTCTGGAAGTTGCAATAAACATTTAGGTAAGTTATTTTGCTCACAGATGAGTACGTACCTGAACAATGTCATGATATCAAAATTCAATTTTCATCAAAAGTGGATTTAGTCCCTTTTGGAAACAAGCTCTTCAAATAATTTTTTGGGACACTGTAAATTACTAACAATATCTAACCCCCAATTAGTACCTACAAAGAGGAGGATATACGGCTTAGTTTGAAGTTTGTTAGAAATGAAAAGAAAATAGTAAAGAGAGAGAGTGTGTTCAAGACTCAAGTCGGCAATCAAAGGACTTGAATTCATTTTTGTTTCCTTTGTAACTAAAACACATAGGTTCATCTTAGGCCATGGTAGAAGAAAATTCAATATATTCAATAAAAGATCTTTACAAAGGGAAAACACACACAAAAAAGCACCCCTTTGTTCACCTTGTTCCATACTCATTAAGTTGTGAAACATTTTCTTTCAGGCCAAGACCAGATAGGCCTACTCAGTTTACATACCGGTGGAATGCTTTTCTTGTTCACAATATTATTATCTGTTCTATGTTGCAATACGAGTTTGACTCGATGTAGAATATTCAATCATGTAGTGATAAAGGGTAATTGAGAACTAATAACACCCAAAACATTATAGAAAAAAATATACATATTTAACAAGAAAAAAATCAAGCTTCAATTTTAAGGTTCATTATCAGCGTGCGACCAGGCTACGCATGAGCGATTTTACCACAGCCCGCACGCACGGACAGGGTTGTCTCTTTTTTATATCTCGTCTCGGGGTAATGACATCAGGCCAAACAATTTCGTCGTCACCGGTTAAAATGAATCCCTTTAAACTTTGGTTACCTTTTTTTTCTAGGAACACACTGTATATCTACTGAATATGATATTCTTATGTAGGAATATCTATTCTCAATTAATTTTATTGATCACAATAAATATAAATAGAAAAAAAAAGCAATTTTAGCTTGTCTAAGCTTATTATGCCTTCATGTCAAATTTGTTGACCTTTTGAAATTTTCCCATCGTAATTTCTTACTAGGAGGTAAGGTATGTAAACTCTTGTACACTCCAAGAAATGTATTAGATCAAATAATGCAAGAACTATGTAAATACCTGGAATTTCAAAAGTTGACCATGTGACTCTTGACCTTTCACCTTCTTTCTATAAGATCAAATTACATTGTCTTTTTATGATGGTATTTGAAGGTCATGGCTAAAGAGGTTCAGTTGTGCATATTGCAGCAGAATGTAACATTTGATCCTAAATGATCGCTTGACCCTTTGATCATGTCATGACCCCGTCCATTTATTGAATGTGGTTGTGGATTAGAAATAAAAATCTGTAAGTTTTAATCATCTATTGAAACAAAATTTGACAATACCACCCCAAAATGGAGCTGTTTTAAACTCTTTTACCATATTTCCATCCCAAATGAACCTTTTGACCAAACATGACCATAGTGTTACCTTATAAATGTAGGGGAGACCGGGTATGGACGTTACAAAATTCACATTTTGGGCCAGATAATTCTAATGAAAGTACTCACACACTCCATTTTGGGTCTGTAGTTAGCCTCTTATGTTGGCTAAAACCTGAGGCACATAAAACTTGAAAACATGCAAACACTAATTAACTACAGCGTAATTAATGAATACACTTTTTTGTAACAACCTACCCCGTATACGGGGTAGGTTGTTACACCATACGGGGTGAATTGTTACTATGTAAACATACGGGATAATTTGTTACAATGTGTAAATCTCTTATACCAAACTTTTGTTTCAACTGTCCAGTTTCTTGGTATCGTTAACAGTAGATCAAGTAGAGCTCTAGAATAGACGAAAGTAATACTAGAAATATCAAAACATTAGCACCTGAAAATTAAAACAAAATTACTTTACATGTGTAATGTAATTGGGGTAGGTTGTTACATCGACTACCCCATGGGTGATTTTACACATAAAATCAACTGTAGCAAAGCCATTAGGCAGAAATGCAGGGCATGGCTCAGGGGTATATTAGTGGCATACATGTACTATATTCACAATACCAGACTATCATCATGTGCCTTCAGTTGTAAGAACTATTACAAATTTTATTTTTTGTCAAAAATTCACTTGGAACTGTAAAAAATGGTTTTTGTTGATTTACTTTTTAATAAAACAACGGAGAAACCTCACGACCGGCAGTTCATCACAGCTATGTGTAGGCTGTATATAGATGCCAGTTAGCACGAACTCTCTTGTTCCAACTTAGCACACTGAGAACTGTAACAACTGACCCGTGTAACTTCCATACCCGGTCTCCCCTACTGAATATGATTTTCTTACGTAGAAATAGTCTCAATTAATTTTCTTCATCATAAGAAATATAAATAGGCACATGAAAATGTATCACTTTAAACAACATTAGCAAGCGTAGGCCTCATATAACTTATTGTGAAATTGTGTTGACATTTTGACTTTCCCCATCATAACTTATTACTGGGAGGTCAAAGGTATATGATCCTGTACATTTTTTTTTTTTTTTTTTTTTTTTTTTTTTTTTTTTTTTTTTTTTTTTGTTCAGTAGTAAGAGACAAATAATTTGCCATGTATTTAGATACTATCCGTGCATTAAAAAAATGACGCCCTATTGGCTCCCATTTGACCTTATTTTCACCCCTACAAGAGTTGCCAGAGGTTAGTAGGGGACTAACCAAGCTAATTTTGATCCGTGACATCTAAGCAACTCAAAACTGAAAATTCAATGTCCTGGAGAGTTATGTCAGAGATACAAGTTACCAACTGGGGTGTCAAGCTTGGCTGTGGAGACAGTAGGTCTGTGCCCATAGAAGCATCTTTTGAGAGTGATCTCACCGACATACTCACCGAGTGATAAGATATGTAGATATTATACAACATCAAAAGTGGTGCAGGTGATGTTGCCCTTGATGTGATGTGCTCTGCTAGTGGAGGTGCTCTGCTAAGTGTAGCCTTCGTGGATGTGAATATTGCTGATGATATATTCGTTGTCTATGTCATGCCGAATGGGATTATAACTGAGATTATCTGTTTTTTTAATGTTCAAGCCATAAATAACTAAAGTTGCTGGTCAAAATTACCATGACGTGCCAGCAAAGTGATTTTTCCCCCCGTGGCCTTACCAATTTGTAGAACACATTAAATAATGTTTATCAACAGTAAAATCGCAATGTAATATTTCAAGCCCACCCACACCCCTCTCTTTAAACATAATTTCGGTATAATGAAGTATGTTCAACCATGTTTGATTTGTATAGAGTGTCCGCGTTACAGATGGAACGTCCCAACCTGTGATCGCCTGTGTGATAATTGCTACAATGGAGGGATTTGTCATCCTCAGTCAGGAACTTGTATATGTCCCCCTGGTTTCATGGGGAGAAACTGTCTCACAGGTAAACTAAAACGCAACAAATAAACATCATCTACAGTTGCAGGCAGCAAATATTTAAAACCCCCATCACAAATGAGTGGTCTTTGACTTGATCAACATTAGAATCATGTTCATTCAAGCAGTGGCAGATATGGTCAATAGGGAGGGGGGGGGGGGGGGATATTCGTCACATGACGGGGTTTAAAACAGTCATCTATTCAGATTATTATTATGAATGATATAATTTTTGCTGTAAAGTTGATTTGTATCCCTAAATTCAGTGACTCGAAAAAAAAAAAAAAAACTTTTTGTATACATTTTGAAATTCGTATTGATGATCCAATCATCACCCCCCCCCCAAGTAACAAAAGGAAGTGTGTCCACCTCGTTTGCAAATAAATAAATCTGTTTATTTTTATTTTATTATTATTATTTTTTTTTTTTTGTCAAATAGCATGCAGCAACGGCAAATTTGGTTGGGATTGTGAACTTCAATGCGGTGTTGGAAACGATCTAGAATCGTGCAGTAGAAGTCAGATCTGCCTACCTGATCCTTATGGATGCAGTTGTATAGCTGGATATACCGGTGTGCATTGTGAGGAAGGTAATTTGCTACAATTTGCTATTGGTTTTTCTTGCTACCTGATATGATGTAGTGGTCCATTCGGAACTAAAAAAAAAAAGCAAAGTTGTTAATTCCAGCTACACTTCACTTACAGGATGCCCGAGTGGAAAGTTTGGTGTAGACTGCCTGCAGGATTGCCACTGTGCTGACGGAATATCATGTGATGCCTCTACGGGCGAATGCGATGGAGATTGTGATAATGGATGGTCAGGAAAAAGTTGCCAAGGTATTTAATTTATAGTTCTAAGTCAAAGCATTTAGATCACATTAGGAAAAAATACAATCGATTGTATTCCTTGTAACAATATATCCATCGAAAAAAAAAAGTATTTATATATAATTATGTCACAAAAGAACCAAAAAAAAAAAAAGATATATTTTAGAAAGGGTAAAGTATTATGATAATAATAACAATATTCGCGACGTCAGAAATAAATATTAATTATTGAGAAACTAGTCAAACTACTAATTTTCTTCATTTTTAACAAGAATAATAGACATGACAATTCCTATCCTGCACGATATTTATCAGACTTCTACTGAACTTACCATACAAATGATCTCAGTGAGACTCATTCAATGACAAGACACCGGAGATTAGCGCTGTGCACTTTTCCCCCAAAGATTCGTTAACTCTTTAAGTGCCACCCCGCGCCAATCCCTCTGCCGCATTGGTAATTCGTTCGTGCCAGGTCTATATCCCCAACTGCCAAGTCCCCCCCCCCTTGTACTTAAAGATCACACACAATACATCCTCAAAACTTTTTTAAAGACCTTTCGACAACAATGTTTAACTTATAATATGTGACATTCTAATTTGTGTCTACATGCAGTCACACCAAATTCTTTTCTTTTCTTTTTTTTTTTTATAAGAGGGCAATTATCTAAACTTGTGATTGTTCCAGGGCATGATTTATTTATTTATTTTTTTTTTTTTTTGTATGTTTGTTCACTAGAAGCATAATGTTGACAAACACATCCAATTACTGAAAACAAGTTTAACCCGTTGTGTACTAAGCCCGCATATATGCGGGCTGACAAAATAGAAAACATCCCTCGTGTTGATTGTTTATTTCACTAATTATTGCATGAAATATATGAAAACTTTATATAATTCAAATAATTAGACACTGACATTTTAATGTGTTTTTGTTTCACCTTTAAACGAGAACAATTTGTTGCAACCATGCTTGACAACCACGATTCATTTGACTTTGTAAAAAGTTCTCAGTATTCAACGGGTTAATGTAAACTGTGTAAAGAAAAAAAAATGGCTAAATAAAAGCCGGATGTACCCGCCACGGAATAAAGCAAATTAATGTGAGTGTGCAGTGCGCAGAACAATAGAATCGGTGTAATCAATCAACGTTATTTCGAATATGCGCAATCATGCATGAAGCAGCGGAGGGTAGGACACAAAGCATGGATTAAGCAGTCAATAGTTGGCTAGCAAGCAGGAGTCTGGTACTTCATAGTAGGCTACGTATCATGCATCCGGCACTTAATGAGTTAACTAAATACATTACACCAAAACCCTTCACACCTATGCACTTCCTTTTGGGCGCACTTACACTGGTTTTGCTATACATTGCAAGCTTCTCAAGTAATAAGCAGTTGAAGGTTTCACGGTGCACCAAGTATTCTTTCTTGAGGTTATGAGTGGTCCTGAAAAGGACCTACCCAATCTCGACGTTTCAGTGAGCATGTTCTCACCGTCTTCAGGAGAATGAGTCAAAATTGATATCAGAGGGCTATATATACCCTTTTGATGGATCCAAGTGCAGGAAGTTGCACAGGAAAATCAGAGTGGAAGCCTCTAATTGGCTGGTTGCCCAGAGGAAGTACGGTTGACTGCACACAACACACTATGGTGAGTGTAGAGGAAGTACGGTTGACTGCACAGCAATGGAGAGGCTCAAGTTAGAAATGGAGCCTCCATTGTGTGGGGTCACGGTTGGCTGCATAACGACACTGTCTAACTGTAGAACCGCTAGTTGGGTGTCTTTTGTTGTGGCCAGTGTCAACCAGTTGGCTACACAACGATACTCTCTAACTGGAAACAGCTAGTTTTAGTATCTTTTGTTGTGGCCAGACAAGTTAATTGGTTTGTTTGTCAAGGAGGGTCAACCAGATATTGCTAACTTGGAGACCGCTATCTTGGAGAACAGTGTTGTGTGACTGAATCTCCAAGGCTTCCCTCACACGTCGCTGGTACCAGTGAGGGACCTGAGTGATTAGTTTGCTCTCATCCCATAGAACCCTATGCTCACAAGTGTGGGCATGGTGGATGATTGCCGACTTCTTACTTACTTGGTGCACCGTGAAACCTTCAACTGCTAATAGTTCTACCACCAGCGAAACCTTCAAAGATTATCTACTTCTCAAGTAAGTTAAGGGAAGAATATCACAGAAGGCATTTAAAAATGTTTTGTTGGTGAAAATAATGTATATAATGTTGTTAATGTAAATTGCCTGGCCATTTTTTCTCTTTATGTACATCTTTCTGTTGACAGTTCCCAACATCTGTCCTACAGGGTATTTTGGAACTAGTTGCACAAGATTTTGTAACTGTCTAGATTACTCGGCCTGTGAGAAAATATCAGGTTATTGTACTTCATCGTTAGGCCAGTGTGAGGTTGGATATGTTGCAGAATCTCCAGACATGCCTGATACTTGTGAAACATGTAAGGATATAAAACGCAACAGTAAACAAATAAATAATATTTAAAAATTTACTTTTAAACTATGTGTCTATTATTTCTTTAGACGAATGACTATTTCAAATACCAAAATTACATTAAAAAGTAAATTGACTATCATTATTTTCCCCCTTTAATTTGCTTTTAATATTCATTTATTTATGTTTATGTTTTTGTTTGTTTTGTTTTGTTTTGTTTTGTTTTTTTGTTTGTTTTTGTTTTTTTTCGGGGAGGGGGGGGGGGGGGGGGGGGCTTTCACTAGTGTTTACGTATTTTTTATACTTATTTGTTATGTTAAATGAAAGCTGTTTAGCGCTTAACGGGAATAAAGTTTTTATAGATTTTGATTTGTGATTTTTTGATTTGTCTTAGATCACAAAACGGAAGTTGAACATTAGGCGCCTTCTCTATTCAAAATGTGTCAGCTTTCTGCATCCTTTGTTCCAAACTCCGTTCTATGTCCATGTAGGGAATTTAATTAGCTACCATAGGAGCGAATTTTAGGAAAAAATCATCACGTCATGCTTCAGTGATTAATGGTTGAATACAAAAATGTCATTTTTGAAGTTCACAAGCCTAAAATCACAACTTTGATTCTATGATATCGGACCCATTTTCAGATTCTAAACAATTTGCAAGTCAGAATGTATGCAAAACGTGCTTCCCAACATACGAAAACGAAATTTGCTTCAAATTTCACAGTTGAAATCTTCTTTGCCATGGTATAATCGATCAAATGTGAGGGATTCCTGCTTTGGAAGTGTATGCAACCAATATCCATCCTTTCACGGTTGAATGAACCCATCAATCAACCAAAAAATAGGCCATTTTAGAATTACGATGAGCCATTGTAGTAATTTTATACACTAGAAACCATCTTAATAACATTTTGGGTTTTTATTTATATTCTTTAGGCACATGTCAATGATCCTATGGCATTTATTTAAGAATTCATGCTTCAGTGAGCACGTGAGACTGGAAAAGCCCTTTTCTTACGTATGGACTAAAATTCAAAGTCTTACTTTGATTGAATATAACAATTCTTGTTGGGGAGTACTTTTGATTTTATTTTCACAAAAATCCCGATGTTTCACGCCTCAGTGGGCCCAAGATACAAGAAAATCATGCAAATGAGAAGAAAGTTTCGGGCTTCGTCATGGTTCAATGACTTTTCGAATACGTAATTTGAATCAAGATCATGTTAGTTGGAGATCAGTTGAAGCTGTGTGCCAAGTTTCGCGACATAAATCACATTAGAATTAACAATAATCATCAACGAAATTGGCCGAATTCACATTTGTCAGGTATTGATTTCCTCCTCCACTGACTTTATGTACAGAGGTTTAACAAAAGTGAAATTTGGCATATTTTAATTGTCAGTTTTTGTCCATTTGACTGTGAATTATTTTATGAAACTTTGCACATAGCTTCAACTGGTCTCTACTCAACCGTGAAATTTGAAGCAAATTTCGTTTCCGTATGTTGGAAAGCACGTTTTGCGTACATTCTGACGTGCAAATTGTTTAAAATCTGAAAATGAGTCCAATATCAAAGAATCAAAGTTGTGATTTTAGGCTTGTGAACTTCAAAAAATTACATTTTTGCATTCAACCATTAATCACTGAAGCATTACGTGATGATTTTTCCTAAAATTCGCTCCTATGGTAGCTAATGAAATTCCCTACATGGACATATAATTAGATTTTTAAAATCCCCCCTGGTTCAAAAATTATTGATATCTGAAATAGGGGGAACTTTCTTTTTGTTTTGTGTTTATAATGGCACCGAACAGTAGGCTACGTATCATTCATCCGGCAAGTAAAAGAGTTAATAGAATCCCGAAATCTTAATACGGCGTAAACCTGCATACGTTTTATTCTTGTTTAGTTTCAGGATGTTTTGATTCTTGTTCCAAGACATGTCACTGTTTTGATGGTGTTAATGATTGTAATGGAGTTAACGGGATGTGCTACTCCCGCTTATGTCACCCCCGATGGATGGGAACGCAATGTCAAGAAGGTATGTAATGAGAAGTAGCTAGCATCAGTCTTGTATAAGTGTGATAGCTTACACTCACTACTCACTGGTATTGCGACATAGGTAAAGTGCGATATAATTGAAGTTTATAGGTCTTTATAATTATGTTGTCATATTTCATTGATGGCAAGAGATTTGTTGAATATTTATGTTTATTCTGAAAGAGGAAACTGTTTTCTTTTCATTCCTTAGAGCAGTAAACACCCAGAAAGGGACATTTCTGAAACATGGGAGCGACAAAAGGACAAATGTCCCCAAAATGAAATTTTAACCCATTGAGAGAGGGAACCGGGTATACCCGGGTCCCGTCTAACACGGGATCAACAAATACCCCCTAAAATTCACCCTTTGCACTACTATTGTTGATTTTTTTTTTCTATACGCAGTAGTTAATTTATGAAAAGAGCGGTATGTTCTAGTGAAAAATATGTCATAACTATTTGATATATTTGATAAAAAAAGCTTTTTGAATAGAAATATTTCTCTGGCACTTATGAAGAATTGCGTCAACCAGTGTATATAAGTTACCATCAGCGTTTTTTTTTTTTTTTTTTTTTTTTTTTTTTTTTTTTTTTTTTCAGCTTTTTCGGTTTCGCTGATACTCCTTTGTACTTCTTTTATTGTTAGCCCATGACAATTCAATGGATCAGCGCAAGGTGTCGGCGATTTTCTAACATGGGCGCGCACACACAAAAACCCGGATGTATCTGGAGATATAAAGAAGTATCAATCGGTGGCTGAAATTAGCCAGCGCTTCTAGTGGCTTAGCTGAGAAGAAAACTATTCTTTAAAATTAGAGAACGGGTAGATATCTAATCTAAATGACTAACAATGTCTAACCCCCAATTAGTACCTCAAAAGAAGAGAATGTACGGCTTAGTTTGAAGTTTGTAAGAAATGAAAAGAAAAGAGTAAAGGGCCTGTCCCACAGAAGGCGATCGTTGTGGCGACAACCTACGAACTACTTTTTAGTACCCATCGCCACCATGCGCAGGTCCAATCGCATATAACATCGTGAATTTTCGCGTCTGTCGCCAACAAATAAGTAGAAAAATTCTGTTCGCCGCTGGTTTCTCAACAAGTTAAACAAAAGCCGGCGTCGGTTGGGTCAACGTCAATGACCGTAGCCTGTCTTCTCTTGTCGCGACAAGGTACTATCTTAGATTGTCGCCAGATAGAACATGTTCAGCAGAGCGGAACGGCGGCCCGTTGTAGGTTGCCGCGCTCCAGCGTACGTTGCAAGCATCGCTGAACCGAATGGCCAGTGAAATTTAAGCCGCTACGGCCTTTGTCGCCTCCTACATTCACCAAAATCATGATCGGCCTCCAATTCAGATACTGTACACTCACGACCCAAATTATAATGTGCGACTGAGAGGACTATCACAAACCTAAAGGCGACATGCCGCCATCAGGTAGAAAACACCCGATCGCCTGTGTCAGCCGCAAGGATCGCTACAGTGCGCAAGTTTATATTTTGGTTGATTTTAAGCTGGGACAAGAGAAGTCGAGCCGCGAGAAACGCGAAGGTCGAGGCTATTGTATTATCGGATACCAGCTATTGTTAGCCTATTGTTTGCGTGGAAGCAAGTCGTTGTCGTAGCCTATCGTAGACAGAGTCGTAGATACGTATATGATCTTCGGTAACCTACGCTTCTGACACGATTCTGGCAGGTTCTAACTTGCATAGGTTGTCCCTTAAAGAGAGAGTGTGTTCAAGAATCAAGTTGGCAACCAAAAGACTGGAATTCATTATTGTTTCCTTTGTAACTAAAACACAAAGGTTCATCTTAGGCCATGGCATGAGAAAATTCGATACATTCAATAAAAGATATTTAAATAGGGATAACACTAAAAAAAAAAAAAATAAATTTGTTCACCTTGTTCCATACTCATTATGGTGTGAAACATTCTCTCTATAAGGCAAAGACAAGATAAGCCTACTCAGTTTACAAACCGGTGGAATGCATTTCTTGTTCACAATGTTATTATCTTTTCTATGTAGTAATATCGAGTTTGACTCAATGTAGAATATTCAATCATGTAGCGATAAGGGGCAATTGAGAACTAAGAACACAAACAAAATTTTAGAAAAAATATATATAGATTTAAAAAAAAAATCAAGCTTCACTTCTAAGGTCCATTACCAGCGTACGACCAGGCTACGCATAAGCGATTTAACCTGAGCCCGCACGTGCGGACAGGGTCGTCTTTTTTTAATCTCGTCTCGGGGTAATGACATCAGGCCAAACAATTTCGTCGACAGCGGGTTAAGAGGTTGGGATTATCAGTGAATAAAATCATGAATAAAATGTTTATTTGTCCGAAATCAATTTAAATGTTTCGTTTTTACCTGTTGCAAATCAGAAATATTCATACGAAGCATCATGAATGCAAATGAAAAAAAAAAAAAAAGAAAAAAAAAAAGGCAAATAAGAAAAATAAGAGGTCGTGAACATCCAGCAAAATGTAATAAAATTGTACAAATTTATATTGCATTTGTAAACTACATAATATTTAATACAAAAACTTAGCTGTAATTTGGGAATTCGGTGGAATAAACTTGCATTGAATCGCCCATGCAATACGGGACTACATTTTTCCTTGGCAACGACAGAAATAAATTTATCTTCTCCGAATTTTGCTCCTTTTGTCTGTCATTGTAGTGCTACCTTTTAGCACTTTTATCAATTTGCAACATATCCATCTCAAGAGATGCTCAAAGCGCACCCAGATAAAAAAAGAATCAACAAACTAAATATAATAATAAAGAACTTAAATGCAAACTACTAGTATGATTCAGCAGGATGCATTTTAGTTCAGGTTTAAATATATAAAGAGTGTTAGCTGTCTGAATAGAGAGTGCTAACCTATTCCACAAAGAAGCGCAGCAGATGTAAATGCTCAATCCCCCAAATTCGTTTTGCACGTATTTGAGCCTATCACAGAATGGTAGCCAAAATATTAAAATACCTAGCATATTTAATTAATTTTGTTATTTTCATTGAGTTGGACATTAAAATACCTATAAAACGGTTGGAATTTTCATAAAAGTCAGCATTAATTCTTTAAAAACAATAAAATATATTCATGCATTTAAAATTCGCCCTATTTTCAGTTGCGCCACCAATTGACAAGCTTAACACTTTGAGCGCGGGCGTGTGAAACGCGCTTGTTACCCATGTGGCGGAGCGATTTCTTGTACACTGTACCCAGGGAGCAAAACCCCATATTTTTTAATTAGCTGACTTCTCGAGATATAAAAAGTTGTCCTATCTAGGATGGTTTATGGACCCTAACCAACATAGCTAGGGCTGAAAACTCTTCAGATCAGCTGCAGGATGTTACCTTAAGGTGGGGGGCGTCCAAAAAAGCCGCCCTTGTTTTTTACCAAAATTTAGTATTCTGAACACAACTGGTTGAAGAAAAGTTTTGAATACAATGAGTTTGGTATAAAATTAAGGATAATGAAATTTCCTACAATTTGGTATTAATTCTAATAGGGATAATATTCAGAAAGGGTAAACATTCAAGCGTTAAAGTTAAAGTTTTCCCTTTTTAAAAATTAATTTTTATCTTGTTATTGTTTTACCTCATGTAATAATCATGTCAGGATCTGAAGCGCGAAACTTTTATTAGAAATGTTCCCATATGCATGGATAACAGTATGTGAAAAAATGCTCTTTTTCAATAAAAAGATATAACGCTATAACGTTATGAATGCAGTATACGGATACACATCGTTTTTGCCCCATTTATGTGGAAAACCCATACATACACGTGTAATACCCTATTACAGCACGTGCATAATTATGTATTACAAGCCGTGAACTAACAATTTTATGAATATAATTTATATAAGTTTTCATGAGGTTTAATACAACTCTGTGCTATGATGGACTACTCATCTAGTCTATTGTGAACGGCGAGGGGGTCTAGAGTACGGGACCGATGTGGAGGGGGGGGGGACGGCGGACGGCAGGTGTATTTTTTTTTTAGTATACTACACATGAAGGTTGGATATTATTATTTTTTGTTGTTGTTGTTGCTATAGCCACATCATTTTGCCCCGGCTTTACTCTTTTTAATTTGTTTGTCTCTGCTTTCACTTTTCATGAACCGGGACATATCTTAGTCGTTCCCCAAACCATACCCCGGATTGAAAAAAAAAAAAAAAAAAAAAGTTTGTCAACCCCCACAATGGAAATTTGTTGCGATTTTTCCTTCTAATGTTGGGGTCCCTTTTTGTTTTACATGATGCTAACCCAAGCTTCTTAGTCCTACCCTCACGGAACGCGTTTGATGTGAAAAGTTGTTATTGTTCTTTAAACTAAATCTAGGTTTGTGGTTACATGCTTAGGTCTATTGTCTGGCAGAAGGTTCAAAGTTTATTTTGATTGGGGTAAAAAAGAAATGATTTTATTAATGTTTACATCACGGAAATGTCTAACTTCCCAAAAATGTATTTTACAATCTCAGCAAAACATGAATAACAAAGAAAAATAAACTAAAGGTACCATTTATAGGCTTGTTATGAAGGCTGAATTAAATTTTAGCAAAAATGATAACAATTAAGGGTTTAAAGTTCTTCTTTTTTTTTTTTTTTTTTTTTTTTTTTTTTTTTTTTTTTTTTTACCATATATTGTGAAAAAAAATATTGCAATTTTTACCAGCCACACTTTTACTTCTACCTGTCAACTCCTCCCCAAGGCAAGAGACCCAATTTTGTAACCTTAAACCTAGATTTAACTTAAGACCAATCAACCCTATACCTCAGACGCGCTTCGTGGGCTTGGATGGAGGAGGCTTTAGAAAAAGAAAAGAGGGGGCGGCAATTCATTGAGTAGGGGAAAAATGGCAAAATGTACCTTTTTAAATCCTTTTTCAATCTCCGAGTATGGTTTGGGTGAACGTCCAAGATATAGCTAAAGTCCCAAAAAGCGAAAGTTAGGAAATATAAATGAAAATTTAAAGCTGGAGCAAAATTATATGGCTGTAACTAAAAAAAAGTATACTACTACTACTACTACTACTACTACTAATAATAATAATAATAATAATAATAATAATATAAACAATAATAAAAATCGAACCTTTACTACTGTCACATTGAAAATGCATTTTCAATTAATTTGTTTTATTTTCTAAAACTTTCTTCTATTTGTCCCCTAGTCAGGTTGCTAGCTGCATAAATTGCCAAGTGAGTTGCTAGGTGACAGAAAGTATTTATGCAGAGAAAGAGAGAGAGTCTTTCTTTATAGAAATGTGAATAGATAGTACGTGCCATTGATGATTGCCTGATTTCCCTTTGAATGATTTCATGTACAGGTTGATTGCTTATGGTATGCGAGTTCGCTGAACCTTTACTTTTTACCAGCTGATAGGAATATTTTCATAGGTAATTACTTTAGCGAGTGTGTTTAAGCAGCCATCGGTGAACTACAATGTAATCTATTTTATTTGAAAGTTAGTGTGTATAGCTGAAGTTCAGGAAAGATTTTCAATTACTTAAAAGTAAAACAAATAATCTTTTGCAGTTGCATTTATTGATAAAATAAATGTACTTGATAAAATGTTTTACATGTTATTTCCAAAATGTTATATTCCAAAATCAATGTTCAAATAAGTTATTAAAGGGATTGTTTAACTTCATAGTAAAACCTGAAAATAAAAATCAGTTTCAGCCAATGCTGTAATAATAATTGCAATCTTTTGGGTCAGACAGGAATATCCTGAATTTTTTAGACCAATCGGACGTATATTTCTCGAGATATCTATGATTGAAGATTGATCGAGCGTTAGCGTAACGTGTTACGCTAAAAAACTCGTACGGGTGAAATTGCCTCCCTCTCACACAGCGAGCTTCTTCTCGGACAGCGTGGGGCTGGAAACCGCAGCTGAAATCGCCAACATAATGCGCTTGGTTCGACCGTGCGTAGTGCGGATAAAAAATAGCTGCTAGGTTTCACACTCACGATTGATCGAGCTGACTTAAGCTGTGAAAGTCCGATCTACGATTGTCGCGATGTTTATAAACAAAAAGTGCGTTATACCCCCGTCACACTGAGCTCGTTCCTACTACGTCCTTGCAAATTTTGCCGAACGGGCATAGTCTGTGTGTAAACTGAGTGGACGTAGTAAATACTTCTTACGATCTGTTTACGAACTTCATGGACTAGCTCGGTCGGATTTCCAAAAAAGTGTTCAAAAAAATCGGGCGCCCATCTCGTCCTAAAATTTAACGGGGTGGCAACGTACCTGAAACGAGATGGACATACTACAAACGAAATTGCCGTACTTAAATCGTTCTAAAGATGTGCTAGGACGTCATACAAACGAGCATTGTTTATTAATTATTCAAGTTCTAAAATTAAAACGGATAGGACTTACTCTGAACGAGAAGAACGTACTACGAACATACGTTTCAATTTTTAAACAGAACGGCATGTCATAATTCCCGTCACACTGAGCTAGTTCTCACTGCGTTCTAGGTAGTTCTTGGTGAACGGGCTCAATCTGTTTACACACGGACTGAATGTAGTGCAGACCTTTTAGAATCTAGTACAGACCGTTTACAATCTGTTTACGAACTTGGCGAACGGGCCCGAACGGAGAGAACGGAAAGGCATTCCGATTTTTTTTAACATGTTAAAAAAAAATCGTACTGGCTTCAAGTTCTAAAATTAAACGTAGTGACAACGTTCCTTAAACGGGTAGGACTTACTCTGAACGAGAAGGACGTACTACGAACGTCGTACCTAACTTTTATCATGCTGCGCATAGGCACTTTTAGTGACCGTTTGGACGTGCTACGAACGGTATAGAGTGAACGAGCAGTTTACTCGTTCCGAACTGGATAACAACGTATTGCGGACGCGATAAAGACGGAATTGACGTAACGAGAACTATTTATGAACTGCCTAGCATCGTATTCAAGAAATTATTTTTCAAAGTTATAAGTTCCAACCCGACCAAAGCCCGTTCAGCATTTTTTTTAAAAACGGGCAAAAACGGGCAAGAACGTTATAGAACGACCTCAGTGTGACGGCCCCCTTAGCAGAAAAACTTATATAAAAAAAATAGAAGAATGAGACACGAGAGCAACCATAACCTGAATGGAGCAAGTTGAGGATCGAAAAAGAATCGCTAAGAAGGGTAATTTGCGCTTCTATTCCGAGTCATTTTCCATGGTACGGTCATCGCACGGTAAGTAAAGTAGGCCCTATCTCGTCTTCAAAATTTCAGTTTTGTCCGTGTCCGCTAGCTGATTTTTTTTTTAACTATTTGTCACGAGCTCCGAAAAAAAACTATGAAAAATCAAATCTATCTTGATTATAGTCTAGAAGGGTCTATATTATGAAATTAGCTTTGAAGCCAGGCTCGCCATAGTTAGGGAAGTTGGAAATAAGAGCCAGAGCACTCTCGACGGGTATCGGGCGATTACCACCGGGTGGATTCCGGGGGTGAACGACATTGCCGTTTCGCGTGCATCGGCATCACCATCATAATATTGGCTAACGTTTTTTTTTTATGTCTAATTCTAGTAATTCTCTACTTGGCCTAGATCTAGCCTTTGTTGATGACCATGATGACGTATACATTTTTTAAAGCTTGAATTGCAGCCTTGACTTGTCTTGAGCCATCGCTTTTCCTTACACCGTCAATCATGACCGTAGCGTAGGCCTTGTTTTGTTGGATTTTTTTTTTTTTTTTTTTTTTTTTCTCGGGGGGGGGGGGAGATTTAGTAAAAATCCTAGCTAGCTGGTATCACGGCTAAGACTGGCTGTGACTGACGTAGACTAGCCAGCGCCAATGACCCTTTCTCGTGAAGAATAGCTATATTTTCTTCGCTGCCTGTTTAATTTTATAGATTTTTTTTTTCTAACAACATTGCGCAATGACAAAGTGTTGAGAAATTCCAGTTTTGAATAAAGTTTCATTTTGTATTATAAATCAAAAATGAGTTGAATCACAATAAGAATTGTGACCATTTGCAATAAAACTTTGGCTGCAGCATTCATACTCACGAGGTCGATACGTAGCCTTTTTTTTGTAGGCCTGGTATCGGGTTGCAGTTGAGCATAGATTTTGTAACTGGCCTTGCTCTCTACCGATGTCAGGTGATCTAATCTCCCATTCTAAACTAGTGCATGCAAAACATGAAATTTATTTTCCTTGCTCCCTCATATATTTGTGTACTGCATAAACGTCCAACTCTGGGCACTCCAAAAGGCAATGATTATGAATTTTCAAACTTCAACCCAAACAATCCACAAAATAACAGTGGACATCATGAATAAGCAGGAATTGTTCGCAAGTTATAGGCCTATTTGCTACCCAGAAATATACATTTGATGTGCTATTTCTAAGTCTGAAATTGAGAAAAGTGTGCACACATGGGCACTTTTCAATTTGGCAACACAAAATTAGAAGCCCGTCTTATAATGTTTTTCTTTTTTATTTTTTATTTGAATATTTTTTGTTTATCGCAATATAAACAAAGGAAAGATTGTTGAATTTCAAAATAATGTTCTATTTTGTATTGAAATGACATTTTTTTTTCTTCAGGTGTGCAGGCAGGCACCACCATCATATATATTGGCTGATATATCCTTCATTATGTTTACTCCCTCTCTTTTAGCACACCTACAGCTTCAACACCTTGTTCATTTACTTCTCCAAGGCCCACCATGCCCTCGAGATCACAAGCACAAGGTCTGTCAAAATGTAAGTTATAAAAAGCAAATCATTTTGTTTGGGGTTGAATAAAAAAAAAAAAAAAAAAAATCTGCTCTACATGTATACAGCAAAATGTCAATTATGGCTGAGAGTGAAGAGACTAGTCATGGACACACATGTTATCAGGACATGTACATATTAAATTTGTGCCAATGAAAAAAAGGTGCAAAGAATTAATTTTGTTTAAATTTTGATCTCCATAAATTATGATATTGTTTGATGATCTTTTGATTCTTTCGTATATTACTCTTTTGACCTTGCCCACATCCTCTTCACTTCGATCCTGACTGGTACCAAAAATTAAAATTGAAGTGGAGTCAATGATCGAAATGTTTGGCTGTGACAATGATCTAAAAAAAAAAATGGTAGGCAAACTGTATTCCTGTAATAAAATGTGAAATCTCATGATGGTAATCTGGGCAAAAATCTGTTGAATTAAGACTGCACTACCCCTATACGTGGTGAACAGCCCTGTGCACGAGCCCAAATCCATAGGACTAGCATTATCCAGTCCCAACCAAAGCAAATCATATCATGTCAGAGTTTTTATTGGCAGCTTTAGATCCTCCCCAAAAATTTCGAATTTTATTAAAGGGCAACGATTCGCTCAATCATTAGTAGACCCCATTTTATTTTTTTTTAAATCTTAATTAACTCAACATATTATTTACAAAATGTTTGTGAATACTTCTTGTTGCCCTTCAATTTGTACATTGTGTTACCATATAGTTTTACTTATTTTGTCTTTCAGGATTTCTACACATAGGCTGGACATCAATAAAGTGCTGGATCAAATCTCAACGGATGTACATGTGAGTTGGGCTGCTCCGGCATTACTGTCATTCATACCCATGGATATTAACTGCTAGTCCCTCTCGGTTTGCCAAGGATACATCATGAGAATTTCACCATAACAAGTTCAGGAATGAAACCTACATGCATCTATGAAGAATGGCTGGTGGACCAGTACAGTATTCCATTTCAGATATAATTCTTTGGATCATATTTTCACCAGCAGGAGACTTTACCAAAGAGGAAGAGGAAGAAGTCTTGATGTCATGTTGGCCGGTGATCTAGGATAATTTACCAAATTGTACATGTGTCATCCCAAGAATGCATTGAATCAAAATCGACACCCTTGATTGTTGGCATCAATAGATCTAATAGGTTTTTACATTTATTTAGATTTACACCTTATTATTTTATGTAAACTTTATTTATAAATGTTACTATTCTACAAACTATATTTAAAAGTGTACCTGTGCACTGAAAGCCAGAAACATCTAGATGTTGTCCTGTGTAATTCCATCATGTCAATGTCCTGAAAACTTGAACCGAGCAGTTGATTGTTAAATAATGGATCCAACTTACGATATCTTGTTAATGACTATTTCTTTAAACATTTAGTCCTTTTTGTTTGTATCTATAGACGAATTCGGTTTGGGTGATGTTTTGTCATGGTGGTAGCCATTGCTGGGGGGCTTCCAGTGTACTACGCATGCTCCTTGTTTGCGCATGTATGCGTAACAAATGGCACATGAGTAGTACACTGGGTAATCCCCAGCTACGTGGCGGACACGTAGATGGCTCACTTCCATGCAATACTGCCCAAATTCGTCTATATCTAGTTTACTCAAGACTGATGCACGGAAAATTTGAGGTGTTAAAGTTAACACTTTCTGGTGCGGACACAATTTATAGATGCCAGGAAAGAATTAGAATTAACACTCATTGCGTGAATTTCAATATGTATTAATATTAATAGTAAAACCATAGGTGTTGATTCCAGTTGTTTCCGAGTATCTACATTATGTCCAGAACTGGTTATGCTGTTAATACCTCCAGCATCGCAGTTTGGGTGTACCAATGATGGTGTTGTTGATGTTGTCAGTGATGGTAGTGGGTTTGCCAGAGATATTACAGCCTGTGTGTGTATTTTTGAAAATAAGGATTGTAGTGGTACTGATAATACAGTCTATTCCTGATACAATGAGCACATTCCGGTATACAAAATTTCTTTAGAAAGAGGCAATTTCTGGGTCGCAAGTCAAACTTGTGCAAATGTGTCTACGTGGGGTGGGCGTGGTGACAAATTGTTTGCCTTCGGCCGTTCAAAAGAGTACCGTATATTACCTATTGGGGTAGGCTAAGGTTTTTTAGTTACGGGCCTGGATAATATCATAGTCATTGTAGTTTTGTTTCAGAGATTGTTGTGATGCTCGTTATATAGTCAGTGGATGTGGAGTGAATGGTTTAGTGACTTTATGATAATGTGTGGAGTGATTTTGTGGTCGTATTTCACACTTGCCATAATGTATTTATTGGTAGTCGATTGATTGATATTTTTCATGAGAAATGGAAAATAAAAAAGTACTCAAAGGGTCCCGTAACATGTTGCCAATAGATCTGCTCTGAAATGATTGCAAATTGATCTGATTTCCATTGTAAGAAAGTTGCGAACAATAATCAATATTTTATGTTTCGGGAACCCTGATGATAGTGTGTGGTTCTATTTCACTTGTTATGATATAATATTTCAGTTGATTGAAATTTGTTATGAGAAATTGACTAAAAAGGTACTCGGGGGGGGGGGGGGGCTCCTGTAACATTTTGCAAATTAATTTGATAGGAAATGAATGCTAATTGATCTGAAATTGATCGCAACCAAAGTTGAGAATAATTGTCAAGCTTTATGTTTTGGGAACCCTGATGCTGTACTACTTGAGAGAGTGCTATATCTGAAAACTTGAAAAGGAGACAATGATTGATATAACAATGCATGTATCCCAACGTCGGAGTCACTCACAAGTCAGTATTTTGACATACACGAAAAGCAATGTGTGGGAACTCGCCACTGTATCAAAAATCATATATTTAATTGGATTAAAATATATATATATATATTATTTATCATTATATATAATATTGCCGTTAGTTAAGACACTATCCTGAATGATATTCAAGTTAAATTTCGGCAATTGCTTTTCCTAATATATAGTAATTTTCTTGTGTATAGTCGCAGTGGCGTATCTAGGGTCAAGTGCGCCCGGGGCAAATATTGACTTTTTGCCCCCCCCCCCCCTTGTCTACTCCAGTTCTGCTCAACGATTTGTTTTAGTTTAGTGTACCAGTGGCATATATTCATGTCCCCAGACCTGGGGATGATTTGCTGTCCATACATACACGTAGCTTATTAATTTTTGTTTCCTCTGCAAACATTTTAATTTAATGCGAGCGCGGAGCGCGAGTGGAAAATTATGAGTTCTTGCACTACTCAAATCTTGCATTTCAGAATCATGAATACAGATTTCGTTATCAACGAAGGTACAATTAAGAAAAAATGCCTAACCTTCGGGGTGTCAAAATGCCTATTGCACAAAATGTTTCGGGAGTTGTATGCATCGGTTTTGTGTTTTTTTTTTTGTAGGAAAAATAATTTTAAACCTTTTTTGTTGGTCTTTAACAAATGATTTTGAAAGATATACTATAATGCGAGCGCGAAGCGCGAGCGAAAAATTCTTGAGCTCTAAACTTGAAGAAACTTTGCAAGGAACAGGTATTGATATCGAATGGTCAGAAAAAAAAGGGAGTAAAAGGCAGCGAGAAAAAGCATGGACAGAAAAAAACAATTCTTAGAGAGACCTTGATGTTTATTTGAAGCAGAGGGGGGAAGGGCAAATTGATCTTAAAATTTGAGGCGCCATATTGATCTTAAACTATTTAAAGGGGGCTCCAAATTAAATCGAAACTCGGGAGAAGTCAAATTGGTCTTAAAATGAGGATTAGGAGGGCACACAATTGATCTTAACCTTTATAGAGGGACGCTAAATTGAAGTTAAGGGCGCCGATTTGATATTCAATATAGGCCTAGGCCTATACAGGGGGCGCAAAATTGACCCAAAAACCTAAACAATGACTAGAAACTTTGGGACGCTCAAAAATTTGAACTTAGTGGTGCTATGTAGGGGGCGCCAAAATAATAATGGGAGGAAACATAGCCCCAATATCCACTGAGGATCACCGATCTCGTATTTCTTCTTCTCCTTCTTCTCCTTCTTCTTCTTCTTCTTCTTCTTCTTCTTCTTCTTTCCTTTCTTCTTCTTTTTTCTTTTTTCTTTTTCTTTTTGCGCCCCCTGAAGTCCGCCGCACGTGCCCCCCTTTACCACCCCCCCCTAGATACGCCACTGTATAGTCGTATGTTGTGATCGAATTCAAAATCTATATAAGTCAACCCGCACGTACATGTACTTAGCAGACGACATGTGTATGAAGATTGGTAACGTACGTCCAGCCAGCTACAGCTTCTAAAATGTGAAATCTGCATCTGAGCTCGGTCGGCCTTCAATGTGTATAAATAGGCAGAATTACACACAACTATTTATAGTCACACCATGGAACTATAACCTCTGGTCACACACACGCACCCTGGCCCTCACACTGACACAGTACATATACATATTAGCTAGATTGTGTACATGCACAATGCTATACGTACTTGATTTGATCTGCCTGATTTCATGCAATGCAACACTCAATGGCACACGATAGCTTCTCTCTCTCTCTCTCTCTCTCTCCTCTAGCTCTCACTAGCATCTCTTTCCCAATGTTTCGATACATATTGGTAGCCCTACTTGGATCTTCGAATCATCTTTCTCTTTGCCCCGTTCCATCTTATATTGTTTTTACATGCATCATCCATCTCTTCTTCCATCAATATTGATCCCTTTCCCCTTCCCTCTTGAGTCCTACGGGTTTCGTCTCTCTCACTTTCCCTTTTTTATGATTCTTATTATTTTACTATTATTATTATTATTCTTTATTATTTTTTATTTCCCCCGCTTTTCGAAACAAATGGGTGAAGAGAATAACAGTTGACGTAGCTCAAATATACAGTGCGTCCCAAAAAGAACTATACACTTTTGACAAGGCTAACAAATTAAAAATATATGATTCTTGGGGAAGGTTTAGATGTATATAAAACTCATATCCTCAACTATCATTATGACACCCAAAAAATCCGAAAATAACGCATTCTGTAGTGAACAATGCCCACTTTTATGAAGGACACCAAAAATAGCCTGCGCAGGAATTCACTATTCATCTAAAACCTGGGTATGGCATGCCAAGAAAGATTCAAAGAAATAATAGAATGAATCAGCTAACAGTGTAAAAGACACATCAAAAACCAGAAGCAAACAATCAATATTGTGCAAAATGCAGCTTTTTACCGTTTTGTTTTCATATCATTGATTTTTGCTCTGACTTCAGTTTATTTTTTGTCTTTGATAGCCGATTATTACTTGATCCTTCTTGGCATGCCATACCCAGGTTTTAGATGAATAGCGAATTCCTGCGCAGGCTGTTTTTTTGTGTCCTTCATTATAGTGGGCATTGTTCACTGAAGAATGCGTTATTTTCGGAATTTTTTGTGTCATAATGATAGTGAGGATATGAGCTTTATTTACATCTAAACATTTTCTCCATAAATCATATATTTTTAATTTGGTAGCCTTGTCAAAAATGGATAGTTCTTTTTGGAACGCACTGTATTAAAGTTTCCCATTCCCATATGCCGCGTATTCGGGGGGGGGGGCTTAAATAGGGGGCACCTACCTAATAAAACAATTAGAAAAGGGGCCTAGGGAATGGGCTCTCCCCATGCTCGGCTTACAACTGAATGATTAGATATTTTAATGGTCAAAGGAAAACAAGTTGCCTCACCCACCCCCCCCCCCCTCAAATCTAGAGCAATTTTGACAGAAACAAATTTGAGTCTTTTTATCGGCCGGTGTGTACTCCAAGAAGGGTCTACAAAAATCTAGAAATTCAAATTATAGGCCCTCTCCCTTCCGACATCCTGGATCCGCCTCTGTGTCCATCCCATTCCCAGTCTCTATAGCTCTTTTCTACTTTCTTCATTCCTTTTTCGCCATTGATGTATTATTATCATTTTATTATCATTTATTTATTTTTTGTATGCGTGTGTGTGTTTTGCCAGTGCTCTATGCCTCCTCCCTCCTTTGCTTATTATATTTGAAATGGAATGTGCCCTGGTCACATTTCGTCGTTTTTTTTTCATTTCTATGCTCCTCAATTTATGATCTTCTCCATTGATCTTTGTTTCATGATCTGTTCTTTCAATATATTGTTATCCTGTTTTCCATTTCTTCACTTATAATCTTGAAAGCATTCCTAACATTTAGTTGGTCATGAATACAAACATAATTACAATAGCATAAATCATAATTATCTTGGCCTAAATGACCGTGACTTATATAATGCTACGAGAACAATACAGCATTTTCATTCATCATGTTCATACTCGTCCTCTCGTGGTTTCCTCACTAAGATCAGGTTTAGGCACTATCTGTAAAGATGTGAAAAGTTTCGGCCGTCAAGAAGGTTTTATTAGTTTTAGGTTTTTTTTTTTTTTTTTTTTTTTTTTTGGTTTGTTAATTGTTTTCGTTTTTGTTTTTTGTTTTGTGGTTTGTTTGTTTGGTTTGTTTTTTTTTTGTTTTTTTTTTTTTTTTTTTTTTTTGGGGGGGGGGTGGGGGGGTGGTTATCTCTGAGGAGGAGGAGGAGGGCGCGGACCCGCCGGGACCCTGATTCGCGCCTTGCTATATACAACTGCTTATAGGCATTCATTAAATTTTGTTGTTGAGATACCTATCTCCAAGTAAGTTGATACAAATGAAAAGAATTTATTTACATAATACCAGAATGTACGAGGGATCATAGGCTTATAACTACACAAGTGTAACGGGGTTGAATCAAGTCAAGAGAGGAACACCGTAGTTCCGAAGGTAAGTTGATCTGAACAAAAGAGTTCACAAGTCCATATAACATGTTTGAAATAAGACGAAAATAAGAATAAGAGCATTATTACTTTGTGTTTTTTTTTTCTGAATCACTGGATAACAATTCCTGTGATAACTATCATATCATGCACAGAATTACGTTCGGACAATGAAGCTTATTTCATATTTGGAATAACGAGCCTGAACGGCGAATCAAACACTTTTCCGCTTCCCTTTCGTTCTTTTCCATCCTGTCTCTGCTCTATAAAGAAAATTGGGATATAATAATGTTGCCATACCTCAATTTTTAGTTTCCTGCTTTCTTCTCTTCTTTTGCTATCTTTCTTTTACATATTTTCCTTCCACTTTCCTTTTCAAGCTCATGAACTCTTTATTTTGGTGCAACGTTGTTCTTGTTCAAAACTTTATGCACTCATATATTTTGCTTTTTTTTTTTCTGTTTTCTTTTTTTTTTCTTCTTTTTTTTCTTTCTTTTGTGTGTGTGTGTTTTGTTTTTTGTTTTGTCTTGTTTTTTTTTCTTTCAATCTCTCGTTTTTCCCCTGCTCTCTACAATGGCGGATACAGGATTTCGGGATAGGGGCGCCCAGCCCGATCATGGGGGGGGGGGGCGGAAATTTTAGGATTTTAACATGGTCAATGAGTGATTTTCAAATTATAGGGGGCGCGCATCCCCTGCGCCCCCGCCTGGATCCGCCACTGCTCTAACTTCTAAGCTCCGCGTTATTGTATGTTCCCTCCATCATGAACTCTTGCATTCTTCTCATCTTTTGCGATATTTCCTTTGGTTCTAGGACAATTACCCCATCAAAATTTAATATATACAACCTAACCTTATTTCTGAAGGGTTGTCTGGGGGTAATTGTTCAGGGCAGGGCCCCGATACGCTTTCCTTTTGTCCCCCATTCATTATTTTATGCATTTCATCATGCGATTTCCCTCTTCTTCTTGTCCACAATGATCTCTCGAGTTTCTGCTTTCTTCTTCTTTGGATACTGTACATCAATTTTGCTCTTTAATTCTCATGTATCGTCTTCTTTTATTTTTCTCGATATTTTCATCAATTCTTTGCCTTCCTCTTTCTTTTTTCAGCTCCCAATCTCCTTATTTCGGTATAACCTTTGTAACATTGGCAATTTCTTTCGTTCAATATCACGCAGTCGTTTCCTCTTTTGCGAACTTTCTTTCCTTTTCTGTTCTCATTCATTTTGGCCATTATTCTCCAAGGGTGCATGACTAAAGTTAGTCGCCCTATATACGAGCATGACTAGTGAGTATAGGCCTACTAACTCAGGGGTAGTAATTTAGTTACCCTTCGTGAACACCGGCCTATATTGACCAGTTTCTCTCTTTTGTTTGCTGATCTTTCCTACGTCTCTTCTTCTTATTTTGGAATAAGTCTTGCCCCTCCCCTCTCTCTCTTTCAGTCCCTGTGTAATCATCTTTTGCGTCATTTCGTTTCTTCTTTTTTTTTCATGTCTTTGTCCATGCTTTTATGGTGGTATCTCACTCCGCGGAGACGGATTTGATTGCATTGGGACTACCTGAGACGGTTTTAAAATTTGTCGCAGAGACGTCTCCGCGACGGAAAAAAAAAGTATCGGAGACATCTCCGCAACGGAAAAAAAAAAGTGTAGCGGACGTCTCTAATCGGTAATACAGTTTTCCGTCGCGGAGACGTCTCGGAGATGTCTCCGCTACAAATTTCAAAACTCTCTCAAAAAAGCCCCGAATCCGTCTCCACGAAGTGAGATACCACCATTACTTTTCCATTTATAAGGACCCCCATATAATTTTCATCTATCTTTTCATTACTTGCCTCCGTCTTTTACAAACAATTTTCTGCTATCAACCCCCCCCCCCCCCACCACCCTATTTTGTACCATCAAAAGCATCTCTTTTCCCCGTTGGTCTGACTCCTTTCCAATCTTATACCCTTAAAAAAAAGTAAAATAAAAATAAAAAAACACATAAGATGTTTTCTGATTTATAAGTATATTCAGATATAGAAACATAATGTATAATTATTGCGAGACAGCACAACTTTTTAATTAAATCCTGCATTATTATTGTGTGTAATGTTAATGGGTGAAGCAGTTTCAGAAGAAGCTTCATAATTACAATAAACGGCAGTATGGGCCAGAAAACGGAGAAAAAGGAAAACATCTTCTATCATTAAATTTTATTTATTTGATATGAATGAATAAAGTATTTCAGTATATCTCTGATCAAATAATTGTGAATGACTATCCTCTCCTCCCCCCCCCCCCCCGAATCAGCACATCTGCAGTTCATTCTTGTTTTCATCAGAATGGATATTATAGGATTTTGATTCCGTGGTAGTCAGGCAACGTCTCACTCAGGCAAGGTCTTGAGCTGTATAAAACAGAAAAAAAAGGGGGGAAAACAAACAAGAATTAGAATCAGAAAATATATATTCTGTATAATTTCCATTATAGTTCCAAAATGTTGAGGAACATAATTATATAATTTGAACCTAATAGTTCTCAATAGGTCTCAAGATCAGAAACACCAACATGACTTGTCCCCTTTTTGGGGATAGCAATTATCAAAAAAAATTTTCGGAAGTGGATGCGTGTATCGGGGTATATTACTTCTCAGACAACTGACACACCTGCAAAAATAATGTATTTCACAGAGTCTAGAATCACACAAACTGGGGAATTATTTTGTACACAAAGCTTAGAGGTGGGTTTCGGGAAATAAAGAGCTATTCATGCCTACCGCCTGCATATCGGTTTTTGAGTAGCCAGTAGCGTTCCCTCACTCTAGCTCTCTGTATGGATTGATGTCCACAGGCCCTTGATACAAGACTACTCTTCGGACTCGCCTCCAGTCAACATGGTCTAACTCTTCTTCTTGGAAATACCAACCCAAAACCTGATAAGAAAATACAGTAAAACTTTTGTCAGTTATTGAAAACTATACATAATGATGATTCTAAAACAATAAGCAGACAACACACACTTCACACCAACATAACTATATGGCACGGGTCAATGGAGGGTGAGACAACCGTTGGATCAATAGATGGCAACGTATAGGCCTACATTGGCAACTTACTCACACCACCTATCAAGCATAATTATAATGTATCAAAGTTCCTTGGAAAGCTGACAGAGAAGAGGGAGGACTTTGAATATGTTAAAAATGAAGGGGGGAAAAACAACAACAAAACTTGAAAACACTTGAGTAACGGGAGTCTAACGGGGGAGGGAGGAGGGAATACAATAATGAACAGCATTTACCCCCCCCCCCCCCCTTGTAGGTCCATCTGTGTTCACCACTGCAGATTTCGGAACCTCTAAAAGAAAGGAACAAATTATGGGGGGGGGATCATAGTAAAATTGTGTTCACATTGAACAATCTGCCAATCATAATTTGAAACAACCGCATTGCAACATTAGGCTACTTGATACTTGATGTGGTAATCCCTCTGGCAGCTCACTCAGGTGGGTGGACAACATTCAAAATTATATGAAATATAAATTCAATTATATAAGGTAAAGCAATTATCTGTATATATCTTCTTCTTTTTTTTTTCTTTTTTAATCACAATCATGAAAACCAGCAAAAACATCCCAATACATTCAATCCAACAATGCCGCCCCCCAAAAAAAATAATAAAAAATAAAAAATAAAAAAATTAACATAATAATTTATGGGGATGAACTTGTCATGCATGGTTTCAAACATAGACCACAATTTCTTTGATTTTAACTTTCTTTTTGTTATAGTCGAACTCTGACGTCCCTTGTGTGAGTATCCAGGTACACATTTCTTTGATTTAAAGCTATTCAATTTCATCACATAATCCATTTATTTAGATTGTTAGCCTACCTTTTTATTTATTTAATTTCCTCAATTTTATTGAATGGTAAGACTAAGAGGAATGTAATTTTAATGATGAATTGAAAATTTTAAGACAAAACTACAGCTAAATTTGTTTTATGAAAGTTTTTAGATATTAGTAGGCCTACTTTGGGGGGAAAAGTCAAGAAAGAAAGAAAAGAAGAAAGGGGAAAGAGAAGAGAAAAGAAAAGAAAAGGGAAAGAAGAGAGAGAAAAAAAAAAGAAGACTCGGGGAGAATTAATAAAAAAAATTAAAAAAGGAAAAAAAATGAATGAAGGAAAAATAAAAGAAGAAAGAAAAGAAATAAAAATAACAAACATTAAAATGGTCACACGTAACGGCCCCTGTCGGATCTTTTTAAATTGGGAAGAGAAGAGAAAGAAGAAAAGGGGAAAGAAGGGGGGGGAAATGTCGTAGTGTTCGAGTGTTTGCAAACTAATATTTAAAAAAAAGAAAAAAGAAGAGGAAGCCAGAAGAAGAAAAAGGTGATGAAGAAGTCTTCACAAGTTTGATTGTAGGTCTGATACTGCACTGAAAACCTAACCTCGTCCGTCAATGGACCGACTAGCTTTAAAGCTAGTCGGTCAAGACGGACTAGTTTTAAAGCTAGTCTGCCATGTTAGTCCGTCAAGACGGACTAGCATACAACTGAATCTACATCTCTCAACTTGACGGACGAGCTTTAAAGCTCGTCCGTCAAGCTTGATGCTAGTCCAGCGTCGTGACCGACTAGGTCAAAAAAAAGTAGGGGGGTAGGACAGTTCACCCATTAGAATGACTGACTTGCTTTTGATACAAATAGTTGCAATGTCGTTTTAATGTACCTTCTCTATTTATTCTGTTTACGAGCATAATCAAGTTGATACATCCTGAAACAAAGGTTGTTTTCGGTTGACAATCTGAAAGCTTACGAGACATAACATCTATCATGACAAGTATGCAATTCACGAGTACCGGTAGATTCCAAAATTTGTTCTCCATTCTTCAAATACAGGCTAATTGAATACCTTGTTACTATAGAACTCAAGAACCCGGTATTTCCTTACAGACTGCTGGTGAATTCCCGGCTTAGCAACAACAGTGAATAGAAGCTGGATACAATCAACATTCTCAAACAAAGGTTGTTTTTGCTTGACAATCTGAGAGCTTTACGATAGCCGAAATAACATAAATCGTGACAAGTATGCCATTCACGAGTATGTTAAAAATACTGTTCCATTCTTTAAGGCCCGGTCCCACTGAGGGGAGGATTAATTGCACATGAGTTGCGTATACAGATTTCGTTCATCCGCAACAAAAAACAAAAACAAAACAAACAATCCACAATTCATACGAAAATCATCCTAAAGAGCCAGTGGGACCGCGCCTTTAATTACAGGCTAATTGAATACTTCGTTACTATAGAACCCATGAACCGTCTATTCTTATAGATTGCTGGTGAATGCCTGGCTTAGCAACAGCAGTGAATAGAAAGTGGTACAATTGATTGAATAACATGCGCATTGCGAAAAGGACATCACTATTACATGTATTAGTTGCATTATCGGTATGTGAATTCCATTTAATGAGCAAACTGTACAGACGCACACTGGATATACCCCGTAAAGCTTAAGATTTTGAATAAAATTGCGATCTCCTTCCTGTGACATGAATATGTGAGTACTCTTTTTTAATTCCTTATGTTTCAGTTCACAGATAGCGTTATTTTTTTTCACATAGATTAATGCTATAATCACCAACGCGAAAAATTATGTCTTGCCAAATCAATTTATAAATTGTGTGTATTTACAACGATAGTAACAATCACATTAAATTGTCAAAATTGAAATTTAATTCTAATAATAAATATAGGCGCCACTTTTCTTTTAGATTACTTGTATCTGAAAGAAAAGAATATTGGATTAGAGGCGCAACTTTGGGATTCTGAAGTGGCTCTCAAGGACAAGTGTATACGCCGAAAATGCAAAAGCAGGTAGGCCTACAACAAAAAGTCATGATGATGCAAGACATGGCGGCGACTCCTGGGCCCAGTGCCCCCATTATTTGCCATAATGTTAACTAATTGTGCCTCCTGTATTAATTCATGTCTTCTGATTTATATCATCATAATAAAATGTTTATTTATTTATTTATATATTTATTTTTTATTTATTTATTTTTTGCTCAAATTCTTGTGACAAAATGCATGTTTTTAATCGTATCTTTATAATGTCTTCTAATATTTCAGATTTGACGTCTCTGACCAGTGGTGAAGCCATATTAACCTTGTCCGTCATGCTAGTCTGTCAAGACAGCAGCAAGAACATCGCGGCAGAAAAGCGCGACGGACTAGCTTTTACACCATGACCGACTAGCTGTAAAGCTAGTCCTGCTCAAAAGCTCGTCAGTCTGGGCATCACTACGACTAGCTTTTAGGCTAGTCCGTCAAACTAGTCGGTCACGACGGACGAGCTTTAAAATTAGTCCGTCGTGACCGACGAACATTAAAACTAGTCCGTCTTGACGGACTAACTTGACGGACTAGCTTTCAAGCTAGTCCGTAGAGACGGACGAGTTTTAAAGCTAGTCCGTAATAACCGGGTTGTGTTGAAGGAAAACTAGTCCGTCGTGACCGACTAGCTTTAAAGCTAGTCAGTCTGGGCATCACTACGACTAGCTTTAAAGCTAGTCGGTCAACCCTTTAGGTTTTCAGTGTGGATTCAAATTAATCATTACTAATTTTTGCACTTTTTGGTAATAATAAATCACAGTACAGGCCTACCGTGCCGCGTTATAGCCGAGAAGAATTCGTAATGATGATCGAAGTCGTACTTGTATGGCTGGTATTCAAACAAGACCAGTGCCGTGAGGCAGGCTACCGAATACACCCGGCTCGGAGTTGGTCGATCAGTCGGCAGTCGAACGGAGTCGAATTCAGATAGGCGCAGGCCTCACAAACGTCGAATATCCATCATGTCGTGTCCGCGCCCCGATAACATCATGAAAATCATGAAATACCGACTCAATCGACATTGATAACTTTTCGGGGACGAGATCCTAAAACTATATCTTATTTTTATGTCGGCCGGGAGCTCATTTGTTTTGACAAAATTTTCAGGACGATTGCGTAAGTTCGCATCTATACGAAAACTAGCGTCTAGCTTCAGCATGATATGACGCCAAACCTTGGGCGGTTTTCACCGTAATTTGGGCGAGAAAACGTAGAATTCTCGTAATAACCGGGAGAGGGCGTAAACAACTTTACGGTGAAAAACACGATCTTTCGATAGTTCTGGCTGAAATCCTTTCGGAAA
>CALNVZ010000424.1:3197-16289 GCA_940671915.1 Paracentrotus lividus | reverse complement strand
CAATGGCGGGGTACAAAGACATCGATTCTGAGATAAATGCTGAATGGGCATTGTTGAGTTTAACCCTTTGGATGCGACGGCTTCAACGAAAGCCGAGCGAGTGTTTAGTCTGCTATGACGGGCTTCTACAGAAGCCGAGATAATTCCCTAATCTATTGACAAATTTTTCCAGCTTTTCACCAGCTTTTGGGGCTAAATTCTTGGAATAGACAAAGATATATTCATTTTCAATATCCATTAAAGAAATAAACTAGTTACGTGGATAAAATCGAGAACAATTCACTTCATTTCATAAAACCCGCAATTTTTTACATGAGAAACGAATTCCCGATCTAGACTTTCGGCGTACGCGTACGCGTCCGTGGGGGAAGAAATAATCAAATAAAGCTAGCTCGAGAGGAGAAAGACGAGAGATAAAGATTGAGAAAGAGAAGATAGAAAGAAAATAGGAAGTTTAGGGGTGAAAACAATGTTCATTATTGTAGATATATATAAAACATTGAGTTGCATTGAGATTAAGCCTGTCGTTTTCTGATTATCGTAGGTTATATATACTTATCACGATAAGAGAGAGGGGTTGATTATCTGACATTTTGCTTTAACTATTTTGTTGTAACTATAATGATGTAATAAATGTAAAGTATGCCAAATGCAGTAGGCATTATAAGTTATAAGTCCCACTTTTATTTTAAAACTTACACCTGCACTTTAAGAATGTGCTTATTCAAAGGTCCTATTGTCCAAAGGTGCGAAGCCGGCCGCTATGATCTTTAATCCATAATTTATAGAAATAATTGAAAGAAACAGACCTCTCTTCACGCTATTCAGTAGGCTTATCGATCGATCCGTGCGTGCTGCACATGCATACGCACTTTGATTGTGATATCTACTGAAAGGAAGAAAGCGGAACTTCTGCCAAAATGACTGTTTTTCTTTACAAATAACTTGTCTTATATTTTGAATTGATGAACATCCTTACAGTTGTTAGATAGAACAATGTTGCCCTTCATGTTTACATTTACTACAAATCATGAAAATGACCGAGTTAGATGCAAGGAGTAATGAAAGCACAAAACATGACAAATTTCTACAATACTGTCAGTGTACAAGAAATCGCTCCGCCGCGAATTCCCGATCTAGGAGTAACAATCGCGTTTCACGGGCCCGCGCTCAAAGAGTTGAGACATTTATATACATCTACACAATTGTAAAGTATGCGAACACCCGATTCCTTGGAAGAACTCTGAATAACTTCTTTGCATGACCCCCCCCCCCCACAAGAAAAAAAGGGGGGGGGAAGGAAAAGGACGACGGGTCGATTGTGAACATCGACTAATCATTTTAAGCAAGTACGTCAAACACACATTATGAATTTTAATAGATGACGACTGAGTTCTGAACTACTTTATGAGTAAGTGTAAGCGGGTTTTTATATGAATTCGCATGCCAAGTAGTGTGCTACCTTTGCCATAATAGTTCCCTCACTTTCAATAGATAACACAAAGAAACTATTGATATCAGATGAAATATGAAAAATTCCGTATACTTTAGGACAAGCTTTTTAGCAACGAAGGATACATGCTTGTACTTCCAGACCTCCGCATTCTTAAAATGATGGAATCTATATTCAGTCGTGTTTTTTTTTGCATGACCTTCATCAATCTTCATCAACGTCGTTGTAACTTTGGAACTTTATGATTTTGTTCTCAATAATTCAGTAGATGTTTAATATGCCTTGCGCATGTTACCGGGTGAGTGAAATAAAGAACATTTAAATAATCATTTAACGTGATCAAATATCATAAATTTTAAAACGGGGAAATATGTTCGAATTCTCTCCATGAATGGCCACTGAGTAAATCAGTTGTTAACGAGGAAAGCAAAACTAGTTTTGTCTAAGAGTCCTGTTGCAGTTGTCACGTGTATTCCTCCACGTTTTTTCATTTGTTTGCTAGGCGATTCTTTGAAAAGAGACCTTTTTGGAAAAAAAAGTTTGTCCTTTTGTTTTTAAGCTGCACATTCATATAGAACATTGTCTGAAGTTTCATGAAATGCATTTTATCTTAATTTACAAATTTTCATGCTCATTTTGCATAAATTAACATGCAAAAAATTTGAATAGAAAAATGGTACGTAAAATATGCATTCTTTGACCCTCACTTTGATTATTGCTGGTCTCCTTACTTTGAGTATGTGTATTATTACCCTTTTTAACTTCATTCTTTCCAATTAAATGAAAAATAATGGTGTGAATTGATTTTTTAGATAATTAACTAAAGATATCATTGGCATCAAATGTCACACACGTGACCCAAAAACACGAAAAGATTAACGCCTCCCCCGAAAACCATGGTTCATATTATTTACAATTTTTTCCCAAAGCTAGAATTAATGTGCTTGCATCTAGCCAAATATGAACCATGATAGCTTTATATTTAGTTATTAATAACTTATGGATCATCACACAGTGACCGCCATGGGTCACGTGTGTGACCAACTATGGTCATGCCTTAAAAAGGGACCCGGCTATTCGGACCATTCTTTAAAAGTGAACCTATGGGGAAATAAATTTTTGCTTTTTGATTAAGCTGCATATTCAAATAGAGCAATGTCTGAAGTTTCATAACTGATGTTTTTCGTGATTTTCAATTGTTCATGCTCATTTGCATAAATTAACATAAATGATAATAAATGAAAAACGGTAAAAAAATTCATTTTTTTTACCCTGACTGAATGGATATGCTGACTCCTACTTGGGATACGTGTCAATATATTATTTAACCTCTATTCCTTTTAATCTAACCCCCAAAATAATGTTGTCAAATTGATTAATTTAAGATAATCAACACTGGAAATTAACTGCCTCAAAGTACAACAAGTAACCAAAAACACAAATTTAAGCCGCCGTCTTAACCATGGCTCTATTATTATCATTTCATCAAAGCTAGATTATTGTACCTTGCTGTTACTAAATATAATCCATAAAGTTTTAATTTGACATTAATTAGAACAAATTGGTCAAACACGTGATACCCGCTGGTGGGGCGCGTCATAAATTCTGATTATTTTCACTTTCATATGCAAATGAATTTATTTAGCATTATTATGCTCGCAAAATGGTTCTGCAATATTTTTGCGAAAAAAAAACAACAAAAAAAACAACAAAAAGAACAAACAAACAAAACAAGATGGTCGAAAAAAAAAAACAAGGAATTACATAAGAAATCCAAAACATAAATACACAAGGAATTTAGTTCGATATCAAATTTTTCCAAGTACAATTTTAGGAATCCTATAAATATTATGCAAACACAAAATTAGCATTCCAGAAGCTGTAGTTTGTCAATAGAACAAAAATTATGGACTTCATACAATGCGTAAATTAGCATAATTAATCATATAAAATAAATTTATTATTATGGGAACATTATACAGTGCCTTTCTGTTAATATCACACACTACCATCGTGCAAATTTTCGGCGCCGCTCGCGCGATCACAGCCAAGATTTTATAGGGGGCAGCATCCCCGTCCCTACCCGCCCCTCCCCAGTGCTTACAGCTACCAAAACCCCATTGACTGACTTAGGGTTGATTTCATAAAAAATTTACCACAGGCGGATATAGTAATTGCTCGAAATGTACATTTATTGCATAATACATAATATATTCATTTTTTACAAATTTGCCATGAGGTCACACCAGCGTGGCGCACTAAAATGTCACACACGTGACCCGACATCACGATATAAAATAATAGATTAAAAAAGAAATTTCAGAGATGACTCCTATCAGTGGTTATTTTTGGTTAACAGGCCATAATGGCATATCTCACAAGCAATAGAACATTTCATCATTTAAAACTCACAGGAATTCAAATGAAATTAACTTTCAAAATCATGCCGGTTCTCTGTAAGTCACACACGTGACCCACTTCTGTTTGACCTCGTACCTTGAACATGATATTTGTAAATATCAAAAAATATTAAAATGATAGCGAAACAAAATATATTAGCATGATATAACATTAAATCAGTATATTTTTAAATTGTTAGAGTTATAGCCAATTAAAGTCAAGATTTTGCATAATTTCGGTCACACACGGACCAAGAATGGTCCTGTATATAGTTGTATATTTGGCCTGAAATTAAAATAAATAAAGTAAAACAAAATAAAATATGCGGTGTTTCGGTCGTTCAGACTGGCCCACAGGCTTTCATTAGTCATGTAATAGTATCATTTTTTTGGGTCAAAATATAAGTGAGGCATTCAAATATCTACAAATAATGTCGCAGCATGCTTGATTAATAGAACAATACTTTATATACAGTGCGTCCAAAAAGAACTATACACTTTTGAAATGGCGCGCAATAAAAAATATATATTTTAGGTAATGAATTTACAATGTTTGAAAGCTCATGTATCCAACTTTCATATGACACCAAAAATTTCCGAATAATAGATCATGCATGAATGAGCAGCGGTTCATTTTGACAAGGGTATGGAAATTACGGGTGCGCAGGAAATTGCCCCTCCAATTTGTAGTGAGGAAAGTCATGCGAGCTAAAGAGTTTGAGCAATGATATCAGAATTACTGATAAATTATGATGAGTTGGGATTTATAAGTGAAATTTGTGGAATTAGATTACAATTTCATGCATGAGTGAACAGGAATACTTTCCTATTGTTACATTGTAACTTTCCAAGGTAATTTAGTGAGTGCTTCAGTGTGTGGTTTAATCTCTCTTTCTTCCTTTTCTCATCTCTCTCTTCTCTCTCTCTCTTCTCTTCGTGTCCTCCCTCTCTCTTCTTTCTTTCTCTCTGTCTCCCTCTCTCTCTCTATCTATCTCTCTTTTTTGCATGGGTTGTTTTTTGACCATTCATATTTCATGGGTTTCTACTCCACAATCCCGACTAACTCCCGCATCCCGGTCTACTCACATTTACCCCAAATTGGGATGGTTGATGACAAATCTTATCAATCAATCAGTCACACTAATTAAAATCGCAACATCCCAGCTAGCAATCACTTAATCAACATGGTACCAGTCTCCAAATGTTTCAACTAATCAATCAAGCATTACATCAATCTTCATACAGTTATTCAAAAGTGATCAAAAATCTTACCCTGCATCTCACCGGTTCTGCACCCCATCCTGACTACCACTAACCACCACTGAATAAAATTGTAAAGTTACAATGCTATAAAAGGAAATACATATTCCTGTTCACTCATGCATGAAATGTAATCCCTAATTCCACAAATTTCACTAGCAAACCCCAACTCATCATAATGATCAGTAATTGCATTTCATCCTCAATGCCATAAGCTCCAAGATGACTTCGTTCCTACCCAAATGGATAACATCCTGGCGCACCATTCCATTACCCTACAAAAGTTGAACGCTCCTCATTCATGCATGACTTATTTCGGATTTTTTGGTCATATGAAAGTTGGGATAATGAGCTTTCAAAACATGTAAATTTCATTACCTTAGAATCATATATTTTTATTATGGGCAGCCATTTCAAACAGTGTATAGTCGTTTTGGACGCCCTGTATAAATTTTATTGAACATAGCAGGTCTAGTGCTCCTTATATCCTGGTGTACAGTGAAAACAACCGACCAACTACCTGCAGTGGGAAATTAGGCACATGAGTTATTTGAATTGATGAAGATATAAAACTAGAATATCCAAAGATTTATCCTTTTAAATATTCTTTCCCGTGACAACTACAGTCATTCCAGATCCACCTTCTTGGTTCATCGTCGATCAAAATCAGACGACATCCTCAACTCTCTTCGTTGCATGGAAACCTAGATTCAATGGCGGGGTACAAAGACATCGATTCTGAGATAAATGCTGAATGGGCATTGTTGAGTTTAACCCTTTGGATGCGACGGGCTTCAACAGAAGCCGAGCGAGGTGTTTAGTCTGCTATGACGGGCTTCTACAGAAGCCGAGATAATTCCCTAATCTATTGACAAATTTTTCCAGCTTTTCACCAGCTTTTGGGGGCTAAATTCTTGTGGAATAGGACAAAGATATATTCATTTTCAATATCCATTAAAGAAATAACCTAGTTACGTGGATAAAATCGAGAACAATTCACTTCATTTCAATAAACCCGCAATTTTTTACATGAGAAACGAATTCCCGATCTAGACTTTCGGCGTACGCGTACGCGTCCGTGGGGGAAGAAATAATCAAATAAAGCTAGCTCGAGAGGAGAAAGACGAGAGATAAAGATTGAGAAAGAGAAGATGAGAGAAAAATAGGAAGTTTAAGGGGTGAAAACAATGTTCATTATTGTAGATATATATAAAACATTAGTTGCATGGAGATTAAGCCTGTCGTTTTCTGATTATCGCTAGGTTATATATACTTATCACGATAAAGAGAGGGGTTGATTATCTGACATTTTGCTTTAACTATTTTGTTGTAACTATAATGATGTAATAAATGTAAAGTATGCCAAATGCAGTAGGCATTATAAGTTATAAGTCCCACTTTTATTTTAAAACTTACACCTGCACTTTTAATGAATGGTGCTTATTCAAAGGTCCTATTGTCCAAAGGTGCGAAGCCGGCCGCTATGATCTTTAATCCATAATTTATAGAAATAATTTGAAAGAAACAGGACCTCTCTTCAAGCGCTATTCAGTAGGCTTATCGATCGATCCGTGCGTGCTGCACATGCATTACGCACTTTGGATTGTGAATCTACTTGAAAGGAAGAAAGCGGAACTTCTGCCAAAATGACTGTTTTTCTTTACAAAATAACTTGTCTTATATTTTGAATTGATGAACATGCCTTACAGTGTTAGATAGAACAATGTCTGCCCTTTCATGTTTACATTTACTACAAATCATGAAAATGACCGAGTTAGATGCAAGGAGTAATGAAAGCACAAAACATGACAAATTTCTACAATACTGTCAGTGTACAAGAAATCGCTCCGCCGCGAATTCCCGATCTAGGAGTAACAATCGCGTTTCACGGGCCCGCGCTCAAAGGGTTGAGGACATTTATATACATCTATCACAATTGTAAAGTATGCGAACACCCGATTCCTTGGAAGAACTCTGAATAACATTCTTTGCATGACCCCCCCCCCCACAAGAAAAAAAAGGGGGGGGGGGAAGGAAAATGGACGGACGGGTCGATTGTGAACATCGACTAATCATTTTTAAGCAAGTACGTCAAACACACATTATGAATTTTTAATAGATTGACGACTGGAGTTTCTGAAACTACTTTTATGAGTAAGTGTAAGCGGTTTTTAATGAGATTCGCATGCAAGTAGTGTGCTACCTTTGCCATAATAGTTCCCTCACTTTCAATAGATAACACAAAGACAACTATTGATATCAGATGAGAATATGAAAAATTCCGATACTTTAGGACAACTTTTTAGCAAACGAAGGATACATGCTTGTACTTCCAGACCTCCGCATTCTGTAAAATGATGGAATCTTCATTTCAAGTCGTTTTTTTTTTTGCATGACCTTCATCATCTTCATTCAACGTCGTGGTAACTTTGGAACTTTAGTGATTTTGTTCTCAATTAATTCAGTAGATGTTTAATATGCCTTGCGCATGTTACCGTGGTGAGGGGAAAATAAAATGAACATTTAAAATAATTCATTTAACGTGATCAAATATCATTTATTAAAAACGGGGAAATATGTTCGAATTTCTCTCCATGAAATAGGCCACTGAGTAAAATCAGTTGTTACGAGGAAAGCAAAACTAGTTTTGTCTAAAGTCCTGTTGCAGTTGTCACGTGGTATTTCCTCTCACGTTTTTTCATTTGTTTTGTAGGGCGATTCTTTGAAAAGTGAACCTTTTTTGGAAAAAATAAAGTTTGTCCTTTTTGTTTTTAAGCTGCACATTCATATAGAACATTGTCTGAAGTTTCATGAAATGCATTTTTTATCTTAATTTTACAAATTTTTCATGCTCATTTGCATAAATTAACATGCAAAAAATTTGAATAGAAAAATGGTACGTAAAATATCATTTCTTTGACCCTCACTTGATTGTATATGCTGGTCTCCTTACTTTGAGTATTGTCATTATACCCTTTTTTAACTTCATTCCTTTCAATTTAAATGAAAAATAATGGTGTTGAATTGATTGTTTTAAGATAATTAACTAAAGATATCAATTGCCATCAAATGTCACACACGTGACCCAAAAACACGAAAAGTTAACGCCCCCCGAAAACCATGGTTCTATTATTATTACAATTTTTTCTCCAAAGCTAGATATAATGTGCCTTGCATCTCACCAAATATGAAGCCATGATAGCTTTTAATTTAGTTATTAATTAACTTTGAAATTGGTCACACACGTGACCCATGGGTCACGTGTGTGACCAACTATGGTCATGCCTTAAAAAAAGGGACCCGGCTATTCGGCCATTCTTTGAAAAGTGAACCTATTGGGGACAAATAAATTTTTGCTTTTTGATTTTAAGCTGCATATTCAAATAGAGCAATGTCTGAAGTTTCATGAACTGATGTTTTTTCGTGATTTTTTCAATTGTTCATGCTCATTTGCATAAATTAACATAAATGATAATTAAATGGAAAAACGGTAAATAAAATATCATTTTTTTTACCCTGACTGGAATGGATATGCTGACTTCCTTACTTGGATTACTGTCATTATATTATTATTTACCTCTATTCCTTTTAATCTAACCCCCAAAAAATAATGTTGTCAAATTGATTATATTAAGATAATCAACACTGGAAATTAACTGCCCTCAAAATGTCACACACAAGTAACCAGAAAACACAAAAAATTTTAAGCCCCGTCTTAACCATGGCTCTGGTATTATTATCATTATTTCATCAAAGCTAGATTTATTGTACCTTGCATCTTACTAAATATAAATCCATGACAAGTTTTAATTTGATCATTAATTAGGAAACAAATTGGTCAAACACGTGACCCGCTGGGTGGGGGCGGTCATAAATTCTGATTATTTTCACTTTCATTGGCTGAAATGAATTTATTTTAGCATTATTATGCTCCAAAATGGTTCTGCAATAATTTTTGCGAAAAAAAAACAACAAAAAAAAAAACAACAAAAAGAACAAACAAACAAAACAAATGGTCGAAAAAAAAAACAAGGAATTACATAAGAAATCCATAAAACATTAAAATACACAAGGAATTTAGTTCGATATCAAATTTTTTTCCAAGTACAATTGTTAGGAATCCTATAAAGATTATGCAAACACAAAATTAGCATTCCAGAAGCTGTAGTTTGTCAATTAGAACAAAAATTATGACTTCATACAATGCGTAAATTAGCATAATTAATTCATATAAAATAAATTATTATTATTATGGGAACATTAACAGTGCTTTCTTGTAGTTACATCACACACTACCATCGTGCAAATTTTCGGCGCGCTCGCGCGATCAACAGCCAAGATTTTATAGGGGGCATCATGGCCCCCCGTCCCTACCCGCCCCTCCCCCAGTCTTGACAGCTACCAAAACACCCCATTGACTGACCTAGGGTTGATTTCATAAAAGAATTTGTACCACGGCGGATATAGTAATTGCTCGAAAATGTACATTTATTGCATAATACATAATATATTCATTTTTTCTGTACAATTTGCCATAGGGTCACACACGTGACCCACTAAAATGTCACACACGTGACCCGACATCACGATATAAAATAATAGATTAAAAGAAATTTCAGAGATGACTCCTATCCAGTGGTTATTTTTTGGTTAACAGGTCCATAATGGCATATCTCAAAGCAATAAACATTTCATCATTTAAAACTCACAGGAATTCAAATGAAATTGAACTTTCAAAATCATGCCGTTCTGTGAAGTCACACACGTGAGCCCACTTCTTTTGACCTCTGACCTTGAACATGCATATTGTAAATATCAAAAAATATTTACAATGATAGCGAAACAAAATATATTTAGCATGATATAAACATTAAATCAGTATATTTTTAAAATTGTTAGAGTTATAGCCAATTAAAGTCAAGATTTTGCATAATTTCGGTCACACACGTGACCAAGAATGGTCCTGTATAATGGTTTGTATTTTGGCGAAATTAAAATAAATAAATAAAACAAAAATAAAAATGCGGGTTTTCCGGTCGTTCAGACTGGCCCACAGGCTTTCATTAGTCATGTAATAGTATCATTTTTTTGGGTCAAATATAAGTGGGAGCATTCAATATCTACAAATAATTTCGCAGCATGCTTGATTTATAGACAATATCTTTTATATACAGGTGCGTCCCAAAAAGAACTATACACTTTTGAAATGGCTGCGCAAATAAAAAATATTGATTTTTAGGTAATGAAATTTACAATGTTTGAAAGCTCATTATCCAACTTTCATATGACACCAAAAATTCCGAAAATAGTCATGCATGAATGAGCAGCGTTCACTTTTGTAAAGGTATGGAAATTTTGAGGTGCGCAGGAATTGCCCTACCGCAATTTGTAGTGACGGAAAGTCATTTGAGCAAAGAGATTGAGCGATGATATGCAGAATGTGACTGATAAAATTATGATGAGTTGGGATTTAATAAGTGAAATTTGTGGAATTAGGGTTACAATTTCATGCATGAGTGAACAGGAAACATATTTCCTATTGTTACATTGTAACTTTCCAAGGTATATTTAGTGAGGTGCTTCAGTGGGTGTGTTTAAGTTATCTTTCTTCGCTTTTCTTTCATCTCTCTTGCTCTCTCTGCTCTCTTTCTTTACTCCTTCCCTCCCCCTCTCTCTTCTTTCTTTTCTCTCTGTCTCCCTCTCTCTCTCTATCTATCTCTCTTTTTTTTTGCATGGGTGTGTTTTTGACCATTCATATTCATTGGTTTCTACTCCAAATACCGACTGACCTCCCGCATCCCGGTCTACTCACATTTACCCCAAATTGGGATGGTTGTATGACAAATCTATCAATCAATCAGTCCAACATAAATTAGACAATCAACACCCAGCTAGCATCACTTAATCAACATGGTACCAGTCTCCAAATGTTTCAACTAATCAATCAGGCATTACATCATCTTCATACAGTTATTCAAAAGTGATCAAAATCTTACCCCTGCATCTCACCGTTCTGCACCCCATCCTGACTACCACTAACACACCACTGAATAAAACTTGTAAAGTTACAATGCTATAAAAGGAAATACATATTCCTGTTCACTCATGCATGAAATTGTAATCCCTAATTCCACAAATTTCACTAGCAAACCCCAACTCATCATAATGATCCAGTAATTCGCTGCATATCATCCTCAATGCCATAAGCTCCAAATGACTTTCGTTGCCATACAATTGTATGGACAATTCTGCGCACCCTAATTTCCATACCCTTACAAAAGTGAACGCTCCTCATTCATGCATGACTTATTTCGGACTTTTTGGTGTCATAGTGAAAGTTGGGATAATGAGCTTTCAAAACATGTAAATTTCTTACCTAAAATATATAAGTTTTTTATTTGGCAGCCATTTCAAAAGTGTATAGTTCTTTTTGGGACGCCCTGTATATATATTTTATTGAACATAGAGGTTCTAGTGCCCTTTATCCTGTGTACATTGAAACAACCGACCAACTACCTGTCATTGGGGAAGATTACCAACTCGTCTTTTCATTTACATTGCCTCTCAGAGATCGACGAATAATTTGGCAAAATGATAATGAGGTAGAGTTGGCCTCACAATTCTGTCACACAGTACCGACGTGTGAGATTACAGTTCCTTACCAATCGAAGTTCTGTTTGGAGGGAGATTCTTCCAGCGTTTTTTTGACAATCAAGAACCTAACTCAAAATGATAGCAGCACATACATATGCAAATTGATAGGCTTGTATGGCGTGATGTATATAGCAGAACAACACATGGAGGTTCTTCCTTCAGGTATGTTTCATTTTGTATTACATCATTATTTGCATCAAGATAATTTATATATTGATTCAATATTGATCAAATGCCCAATTGCAACATTGGGGAGGTGAAATAGTGAGTAGTCAAATTTTGAAGAGGTTTCGAAGTAATTTTTATTGGAATTCTATCAATGCGATCGTTTAAAATTAAGAAGGTAAAATAGTGTTCAAAGCTTCAATACCAGCACAGTTAGTATTGGGTGAAAGGTCTGGAAGCCCTTATATTTTGGTATATGCATTTGGTTCTGCAAAACACTTATCATTAAAGATTTATTTCTGAATGTATCATAGTCATAATAATGGACTGGGAAAAAATCAGAAAAGTGTAATTAATTCATGTTCTAAACCCTCCTATTTTCTCTGAATAAATTAATTACAGAGGCAAAATTTTTGTAATAAACATTTGAAATGTTCATATCTACGTAAGATAACAATACAATGAGGCTAAATATTGCGTTACCATGGTATTTCATAATTTGGCGGAAAAGGGAAACAGGTACCAAATTCTGGTATAGCGCCACATTTGTTACAACAAAAACAGTTATAAAGTTGTCTCCAATAAAAATAATGGTACAACCTGAAAACACTTCGGGAAACTATGAATTACAACCGGGCAACTATGTTAGTGTTTGATATCCTTTGATATAAAAAAAGAAACCCAACGACAACAACAACACAATAAACCAAACAAAGATCTATTTTACCGCCAAATACAAAAGCCGAGGTTTCCACCTTTAAAGTCTATATACCAACAAAAGATATTCTATAACGTTAAGCTCCCCCCCCCCCCACAATGCAAAATGATGTTAACTTTTTGAACGGGCTTGTTTTGGACGGCCCAAATACAATTTAAGAGGTAGGTTTTTTCCCCTTTATTGATTGCCATCGTGTGAAAAACAAAAATACACACTCGATTGCCCTTCGAGACATGCATGAAGTGATCCAACGACAGATTATAGGTAAAAATGGACATTTACCAATAAGTCAAAACTGCTCCAATTTCGCCAAAATTTTATGTCCGACAACAAACTCTCCCTGCAAGGGTGAAAACGGAAATTTATTCTGCCACACATTAATCCAAGGGCAAGCAGCCACTGAGCAGGCAGATCGACCGTTGCTCTTCTCCCTTTTTGTTGAA
>CALNVZ010000419.1:65249-77864 GCA_940671915.1 Paracentrotus lividus | reverse complement strand
CCTTCCCAACCAATGTACTTCAAATAACATGTGTCTAACTGAGTCGGTTTGTGCTCACATGCAATGACGTTTTTGACATTGAATGAAGTTGCATGACTCCGAGACTCGCCTACTCGAGAGTCATAAACAACCAAACGTTGGCTCTAGATTTCTATAGAGTCTAGAATCTCGATCTTTATTATTGATATTGCAATTAAACAGAGGCTTTAGTCTAGATTCTAACTTAGGGGCCGTAATCTAGATGGTAGAATGTTATCTCAGTCCTAGATCTAACGTCTCAGACTCATTCTAATTGGTTAATCTAGAATCTAGGCCCCTAGATTTAGTCTGAGTCCAGATCTGAATCTAGATCGTATGAACCATATTTTTTTTAATTGTAAAAACGAGGGAACGAGTAACCTGCATGGTAAATATGGCAACAAATGAATGTTATTATGGGGTTGTCGTGTCGACACTGAACTGGAACATTTATTAAATAAGCCTGTTTGTGTTTTGTTCTTCTTTTTGTTTATGATTTAATTGTCTCAGGATTCATTTAAGCTCCCAAAAATATCTGTTCTTGGAAACCTCGCTTACATCGTCTTACATTTTTCTAAATTTTGTACTAAAATACAACAAGATATTGCTTATAGAAGATGGGGGGTGTCCAGACCACTACAACTAAAGTGAAGCATGCGTCAGGGGATGTTTCTTCCTTCTTTTTTTTTTTTTTTTTTATGCTTTTAAATCACATGGAAATGAAATAAGGGCAAACAATTATGTTTAAATACCCTTTCCTATAATATCTTCAATAATTTGTCAGTTTTGGACAGGTTGATGTCTTAAAATTTAATGAAATTAATTAGAGTAGGCTCTACAAGCAATGTCTTATGTAGTTTTTGTTGTTAGCAGCAAAATCTTTGAAGAAATAACTAGAAAATAGATGGATGCTGAAAAGCATATATATCAACAATATTTTACTTCATCCTCAGATAAAAATGGCTTTATATTTTGTGGTTATTATATTTCGGGACACCCAGTCCGCACTACATTTAAGCTGGATGCCCAATAGAAAATGAGCCACTGACACATCATATATTTGAAGAGTCAGGCGATAAACGCTTCTAATGTTTTTTTCTTTTTTTTTGTTCTTTCTTAATTTTGAATGTTGCAGATTTTTCCAGTTACTGGACATAGCCTACACATTATGTTGAGAACGTCCGTTGTTTGCGAATGCCAAACTTGGATAACAGTCCTGTGTGTCGCCTGCAACACTAGTGCAACCATACAACATTACGCGAAATCATGATACCAGTGAAGTAGGAGTGTTACAACACACTGATCTGATGCAGCGCTATGATGCAAATATAATGTAACGAAAATGATTCTTCATCTCTTCAGTCTCAACCAGCCAACACAATTGTCCCTTAGCTCTAGCTCATAGTCTAGTTTGGAACTCATTCCTTCTGACTACTCTCACGTTTTTCGCGCCTCAAGCAGAAGAACCTAGCTCAAGCCTAACTGATCCTTTTGAAATTCCTTGCAGACCAATTCTCCAAGTATTCTTATGCAAGAGGAAAAAAATCATCCCAAGCAGAGATTCATCCTGTAACGTGGAAGTGTTTCGAGATGGATAGAGTCAAATTAAACTACACCAAACAGACAATGTAACCATATATTCAATCTCTTCCTGGCTACAAACTACTATGAAGCTAAACAGGAGCTGTAACTTAATCAGAAATCTCTTGATCAATCACAAAAGAAGGATACATTATCTTTTAGAACTTTGATTCATGAAGGGCGGCGGGTAATTATATCGTGTATGTAAATGTATGTAAGAACCACTCTCATAGACATGTAAACAAATGTTTGTAGCATTCAAAATAATTATAAAAAATTGTCTATTGTATTTTTATTTCTTTTGTTTTTACGGCAAGCATAAACTACCTGCTAATATCTCAAGCACCAATATGGAGTGTTGAATTTTGCAACGAAAAACAAGTTGTTGCAACCGAATATGAAAATTAAAAACAAACAAACAAAAACAACTATCTACAAAACTTGACGAATCTGTATTCTTACTGTAGTTGAGGATACTTAAGGGACTCCAGGTAATATTTCCCTAAAATCACCGTTCTAATGCGATTATTATTTTATTCATTATTTCCAGTTTATAAAATAAATTTGATATATTATATGACATGTGTACATTATAAATGATTTGTAGAATCGATTTTTAACTTGATATACTATATTGTTGTCCAGTGGTTGATTCAGATTTTGAAACAGCGGATGGGGTGGGGAAACGTCATTTGATTCCGTTTTCTGATTATTAACATGGTAGCAAGGATAGGCTTAATAAATTATACGAGGTTTGGTGTGCCACCCCCTCACATGGGACGTATCTTGCAAAGCTAAACTGAAAATTGAAAGGTTTGAATATTTTAGATTTTCAAAACTAGACAACACCAGCTGGACAATGTAATACAATCCAATTTTATTCAAAGAGACCTTGGAATGCAACATTGTGTAGATAATATGATAATAATGGTCTTCTACATGATATATGTGCTTTTAACAAATTAATCAAAGGGTTTCATTGGCCCTCATTAGATTTCATTTCAGGTAATAGTGGACAAATGATCTTAAAACTGCAAAAATGTAGCGATATTTATTAGTAAGTTCTTAACCTACATGTATTATATATATATATATTAGAATGCATTGAACTATAGACACTCCTAATCTTGTTACCTTACCATGCACTTAATTCATTATAGGCTGTCTAAATCTGAAGTTATTACAGAATACTCTCATTATTTGAGTTTACTTTCAAAGAGTCAATTCTCTTGGACTCTAAATTCAAACATGGGGGGGCATGTGCCAGGGTTACCCGAACAATGACCTTAAGGGGTGTACAAATTGACCTTGGCGGTCGCAAAAGTTGTAAAAAAAAACTCGGTTTTCTATAACCCAAGACCCCAAAAACATAGACCTGATGTATGACCTTCGACGAACCAAAGGTCAAAAACAAAAAAAAAAAAAAAAAAAAATCAACAATCGCCCCCCCCCCCCCCCCCGAAGCGCCACCCCCGCGGATCCCCCCCCCCCGCCCCCCCCCCTCTTCCTTATTTGACAGGATGCGGTGTCGTGCAAAAAATGAGTGTATCTTTTAGGTCGCCCGATGTAACAGGAAAAAAATTGGGTGTACGATTCGATCAACAACTGGGTGGCACCAAATCAAATTCACGGTGCCTCCTCCCCCCCCCCGGCGTGCAAATCTGCATAATGAACTATTGTGGAAGCCTTGATATAGCTTATGTCTCCAGCCCACTTCGTAAACAGGAGTAGACTGATATTCTGCTTCTCACAGTGCTATATGCAATTGTAATTAACACACCTGCATAATGAGTTGAATTTAAAGCACATCTTTGTGTTAAAAATAAAGAAATGCTCGTGAGTAAGCTTGTTGAAATATATAGCAAACAGTAACTCTGTGTCCAGACGACAGGCCCTTGATAAATTGCCTGAAACATACAAAACCTAATATCTTAATTGCTCATAGCTATGGCTCACCTGTATAGGAAGAATGCATTTCTCTTAATTTTCCAAAATTGTGTGCCATGTAATGCTGTGCGAATATTAACCTATAAGCAGATAGAGATTTGTAGTTTGATAAAAGTGATAGAGTATAGTGAAGAAGGAGCATAATACATGCATTCATTCTTTAGTTATTCTAGAAGGAACCGATCTTGATTCATTATACCCGGCCCCAAGTAACCAAAAGAAAAGTCATATCTTCAGCGCTCTAATTATACAAGCTTGATCTGGCGAAGAAAATTTGAAGAGAAAATAGTTATGAGAGAGGCGCGGAAAAGAGAAGACTTGTTGTAAAGAGAAACGGAGAAAGAAACAAAAAGCTAAATAAAACAAATGGACATTAGAACGAAACGGCGACATTTAAACAAGAGTATTAAATAAGTGCCCCTGAATACGGTAATCTGCGACCAAAGGGTAAACTAGACAAGCTGGGTTGTAGATGAAATGAATATAGACCAAAATTGGACGACATACCAAAAGGGCGTTAAAGTTCCAATACATCGTGTAGAGCCAAATGACTGTGCGTTAAAGATTACGGAAGCCGTGCATACACTGACCCCAACGAACCCCGCCTTGAGATCCTGCACCTTGAATTAAACCAATATTAAAGATATACTGGATGTATATCCGTTACTTGTATTGCCAATCAACCTTTTACAGTTAGAGTGCATGTGATTCCCTATCTTGAACTTGTATTTCTTTAAAATTCTCGGCAGTAACAAATTCTCCTCACATCCTTCTTTTTATACTAATTTATCATCAATGGGCGGGCACGCATACCTTGCACGAAACTCGATGAACGCCAATGTGAGCAAGTCATAGCGTCAAATCAAAAAGACCCAAGATAAACTGCATCTAGTTCGTCGAGAATTATTATATAACTTGTATTCTATTGATGAACCTTACAGATATATTAACGTTGAGTTACGTATCGGTTTTGCAGTCCAAAAATTAAACTTCTCTTTTCTCCTGACCCCACGATGCCTGTTAATAGTCAGCAGTGCAAGAATATAAAGTAAGATAATTCCCAAGTAATAATCCACCCAATAATAACAAAGATTAATAATTTAAGACCAACGTGGAATATAGAAGATGAAATACTAAGGCTAAAAACAACAAAAACACGTAACTAAACGCAACGCTGTTCTTTGTGACTTGCAGCACTACAGGACGTCTACAGAACTTATTTAGTAAGATATTCGATATGATTTTATATTAATGAATCTTATAGCGTTTCAAAGTTAACCCGGTCTCGGATTACCGAGCAATAAGAGAAGAAGTTTTAAATAACACTAACAATGCGTTCCATGTGAGATTGTGTGCAGCCCTCTTGATGATCGGTGATAAAAGAGCCCCGTACGAGTGCCAACCGTAAGATTAATTGACGATTACCAACTTGAACTCAGTGTTATCCGCTTGACGGGACACACGTTGTTTATTGAAAATAAGTCTGTAGCTGATCGGAGCCGCCAAGTGATGGTGAGGATGGGTGGAGTTGCGTAAAACGAGGCTCCTTAAATCACCAATGTAAATGCGAATCGAGCTAGTTGGCTTCTTTTTTTAGTAACACGTTTGCTCAAAAAGTGGGGTGGCCGTTGAAAGCACTCGCTAAGCGACTATTGTTTAACGTGAAGATTTAAATAATTAACTATCAATATGTTACATACAGGAATAAGTGACGGAACGGCCGACATTTAGAAATTTTGCGATATTATAGGACACACACGCCATCTGTAAACTGTAGCCAAATTAATTAACAAGTAATTTATAAGCTGGGCGCTGCGGAGCGCATTTTCAAAGTGGAGGGCCGTAAGCAACGAAAGTAGGGGGGTGGCTGCAGCAGGAGCTAAAAATCAACAAAATCTATGCGTCATCATTGCTGTCATATATGCGTACACGGATTCCCGGAAAAAAACAGTCGGGGAGGGCGCGTTCACCCCACCCACCACCTCCCCAGTTCCGCGGCCCTCTGATAATGCTGCTTATTATTGTAAAGAAAATTAAAACATACCACAAAACCACACCAGTCTGGCAAAGATTAATTCATTACCTTGCACCGTTTTCAATATAAGCCGGAACTGAACATTTCCAAACTTTAGATTAGCGTTTTATCAACAGTTAAATTCCCCCATTAAAAAACAAGAAAATATAGTAGAAAGTTCAGTCTAAATAGTATTATTTAATTAACAAATATCATTATATTTTATTATATCAATCGTACCAAAAAACATCAACAAGAAAACTATATAATCGAATAATCCTTCCACTATCCGGCACTATCCCATTGACCATAAATCAAGCAGATGTATCATACGTAACAGAGTGGAACTCTAGTAAATCCGTGAGTAATTCGTAACAGCTGCAGTAAAACATGACCAATGCACAGAGCCGCATGCATCCTACTATTGAGCTGCTTGCTCCGCACGGGGATGATTTCTTGACCCGGACTTTCTTATGACAGCACGCACATTGTGCTGCGACTGCTCGACCAAATCCGGGAGTTAAGTAAATTAAGTTGTTTTTATAGTGAGTTAGGTTTTCAAGAGAGCGAGAGCATAAACGACCAACATCAGTCTTTTTTTCATTGGCCTAATTTCATAAAAAGTCAAATTATAAAGGCTCAAGATCTAGAAATAAATTGTAAAAACAATACGTTTAAAAATAGTACCAGTAAATATTGAACCTAACACTTGAATACATTTAAATTACAAAAAATTAAATATCAATCAGCTTTGAATCAAAATAATGTGTGCATCATAATTGACATCATGCCTTTAAACTGACGTTTAATACTCTTGAAAACTCCAACACGAAGAGTTCATCTAACCCATTTCTTAAGCAGAGATCATTACTTTCCGAAGCTAAAGCTTTGCCAACTGATCATCAATACGTGAAGTTTCTCTAGGCGTTCAAGTAGAGTCACGACACAATTTTGCGCAAAAGTAAGGAGAGCTCGATTAAATAAGCGCGTGTTTTACGGCGGACCTGCGGGCCCTGGCTGTTATGCCGCCTAGGCACGTCAAACCAAAGGCAATCGAACCAGGAAGTCGATACTCCTCCCATTACCATTAACAGCAGGCTTTCACTCAAAAATCGAAAATTATATTGTTTACATAATGTATCGTAATAAACTAAAGGATTGATAAGTTCACGGTCACGTTGATACTGTTTCCTAACCCAATCGCAACGGTATTTTTCTTACTCACTATTACACTATATATCCTAAATGATTCCCTGTTACGGGCAGTACACTCGCTTAATTATACAGGTCAAATTTATTTTATAGTACACTCGCTATAACAATCTACTATTCTAGCTGAGGCTGTTAATTTATCAATTATAACAATACAAATTACATCCCTGAAAACAACATTATCCACAACACGAGCATTTTATCAGTAAAGCAAATTAATCCGGTATAATCTTTCACTACAATCACCAAACAAACTTTAACAATTAATCCAATTTCTCTTTAACCAGTACAAAAAATATCCATGAATCCCTAGTTTCCCTTTTTCTCTTTCCACTTTGAAAAAAAAGACAAATAAAAATAACTAAACTGTGCATAGCAAAACTATAGAGAGCATCACAATCATGGAACTACACAAAGATAAGGCCCTTATATGAAATCATAAACACCCAATGTCAAAAGAACCTCTAATGAATTAACAATTCTATTAGAGGTGAGTCAATATGCAAAGAAGACATGTTGTGAGACATAATGACTTTGACCAAATTTCTGGTTTGTATGGAAGTCCTCTCAAAGTGCCCTAACTCTGAGATAAGTTGCAGAAATTTATCTGGTATGTCGACTATTCATATAGCAATAAGATCATGATGCACGAATGTATACCGGATCTCATTCATGTCGCAACCATTTTTTTCTGTTTAGGGATAAAAAAAATTCAAGATGGATCAAGAAAGTTCAGATCAACAAAAAGACCTCCCGAAGATCTCGTCATATCGACATTCATTGTAGAAGCAATATAGATCACGATAGCTTGACAGATCCCGGAATCCCTCGTCATGTCGCACATCTGATAGAAAAGAGATAGATTCAGATGACAAAGATCCCGGGATCTCGTCATGTCGACATCTGTGTAGAAGAAGATGATTCAGATGACAAGATCTTCGATTTCATGATCATGTCGACTCTGATCATCTCTTCTAAAAGACTTGTAGGACATCAGATGATATACGAGATCCATACATCTACATCTCATACCTCTTCCCCACATCGATGTTGTACAATGTACGAGGATAAATCAAGATACTTGCATACTGCATCATCTCTCTTCTAAACATAGCATTCTTGACAATGCGCGGAATTCATCCGGGATCTTGTCATCTGATCATCGTCTTCTTACAAATGATTGTCCGGACCCCGTGACCGAGATCGTTGGGATCTTGTCCATCTGTCATCATCTTCCTGCAAAGGAATAGATGTGGGACTGATGCAGATCCTACGGATCTCGTTAATTCTGATCTTTTGCTGTACATTAATGATGTCGCACTCTCAAGATAACTTATCCTCAATACATCATCGGTGTGCACTTTAAGCTCTCCATAAGTGTTTTGCGAAACAGAAATAACGATCCATTCTAAAAAATAAAAAAAAAAACTCCAATTTGCTATGAGTTATATAGTCCAAAACAGAGAAACATAAGATTCTCGTCATTTGTTGAGCTGTTATCTAACTGTATCAACATGAAAGCATGTTTTTTATTTTTTCTTGTGATCTGGCCTTTGTTAGGCAACAAACAAAGGGAGTCTGTACTGAGATGATTCATGGCATGCACGCCGAAGGCGGGGGGCTGTAAGAGACTTAAAAAATGACGAAATGCAAGGTCCATTTTTGCCCATTTTATTTACACGTTATTCTGTATATTACTTGAAGTGGGGAGAAGCCCCCATCCCCACCCCCGCACCAATCCCTTCCCCCCCAGCCCCCGGCTCCACAGCCCCTTCGAAGGGGGTAATTTCACTGCCAAAGAGGAAGACTGTTACAATCTCTTTAAGACATGTTCCCAATTTTAAACAATTTAGGTGTAAAACCGACCGTTTCAGAAAAAATTCCATACCATATCTTATTGACCTGTTAAACTCCAAGTAATGTTCATATTCGTTTATTATCTGATATGTATATATATATTTTTATAAAAAAAAACTCACACACACACACACAAATCCAGTTGGATCCAACTTTTTCAAAATTCTCTATCTTATGTCAATTTCTGCAAATGTATGTATTTTTATATCTTAGTATTTTTTTATCAATTTTACATGTAATGTTCTGGTATTGTTAATTTGATTATACCTTTAAGTATTTTTTATTGTAAACATGCCTATTTCAGCCCTTCGGCTGTCATTCATGTATACTTACCTAGGGAGCAAGTAGGGTTGACCTGACATGTCGAGATATAAAAAGTTTTCCTATCTAGGATGATTGTATGGACCCTAACCAACATCGCTAGGGCGGACAACTCTTCGGATCAGCTGCAGGAGGGTCCCTACAGGTGGGGGCGTCCAAAATAGCCGCCCCTTTTACAAAAATTAGTATTCTGAACACAACTGGTTGAAGAAAAGTTTTAAATACATTAAGTTTGGTATCAAATGAAAGATAATAAAATTTCCTACAATTTGGTATTATTTTCAATAGTAACAATATTCAGTAAGGGTAAAATTTAAAGCGTTAAAGTTGATTTTTTTCATTTTTTTTCAAAAAATTAATTTTTATCTTTTCATTGTTTTACCTCATGTAATAATCATGTCACGATCTGAAACGCGAAACTTTTCAGAAATCTGCTCCTATGCATGGACAAGAGTATGTGAAAAAGACAAAGTAATACTTCTTTTCAATAAAAAGATATAGCGTTATAAAGATATGAATGTAGTATACGGAAAAACAACGTTTTTGCCCCATATATGTGGAAAACCCATACATACACGTGTAATACCATATTACAGCACGTGCATATGTATTACAAGGCGTGATCTAACAATTATATGAATATAATTTATACAAGTTTTCATGACGTTTAATAAACGACGCTGGGCTATGATGGACTACTCATCTAGTCTATTGTGAACGGAGAGGGGGTCTAGAGTACGGGGCCCACGAGGAGGGGGGGGGGGCGGCAGGTGTAAATTTGTTAGTATACTACACATAAGGTTGGATATTATTTTTTGTTGTTGTTGTTGCTCTAGCCACATGATTTTGCCCTGGATTTAATTTTTTTTTTGTTTACTTTTAAGGAACTGGGATATATCTTAGTCGTTCCCCAAACCATACCCTGGATTGAACCCCACAATGCCATTTTTTTTTGGCGATTTTTTCCTTCTAATTTTGGGGCCCCTTTTTGTTTTCCATGATGCTAACCAAAGCCCCCTTTGTTATTATTCTTTAACCTAAATCTAGGTTTGTGGTTACAGGCTTATAGGTCTATTATCTGATGGCAGAAGGTTCAAAATCCATTTTAATTGGGGTAAAACTAATGATTTTATAAATTTTTACATCATGGAAATTTCTAACTTCCCCAAAAATGTATTTACAATCTCAGCAAAACATGAAAGCAAATAAAAATAAGCTATAATTACCATTTACAGCCTTGTCATGAAGGCTGAATTAGATTTTAGCAAAAATGATAACAATTAAGGGTTTAAAGGTTTTTTTTTTTTTATTATTTCTTTTGTTTTTACCATAGAATGTGAAATAAAATATTTCAATTTTTTACCGGCCACACTTTTTACTTCAACCTGTCAATTCCTCCTGTATAAGCAAGAGACCTAACTTTGTAACCTTAAACCTAGATTTAACTTAAGACCAATCAACCCTACCTCAGACGCGTTTCGTGGGTTAGGATGGAGGAGGCTTTGGTTAGTAAAAAAAAAAAGGGGGGAGGGGGTGGCATCCCATTGAGTAGGGGGGGGGGAATGGCATAATTTACTCTTTTTTAATTTTTTCAATCTCCGTAATGGTTTGGGGAAACGTCCAAGATATAGCTGAAGTCAAAAAAGTGAAAGTTAGGAAATAGAAAATAAGATTTAAAGACGGAGCAAAATGATATGGCTGGAATTAAGAAAATAATAATAATAATAATAATAATAATGATAATAATAATAATAATTATAATAATAATAATGTATTCTCAACCCCTAAATTTCTCTCAACCTCGCATTGAGAGGTAACAAGCAATATATTGTTAAATTAAACAAATTTCCGCCTGCTGCTAGAGACAAATATATCCAGCGGGGGAGGGGTGAGGGGGTCTTTCAAACCCCTAGACACCCCCCCCCCCTCTTTTTTTCTCGGTTACTGGCCTGCCTCCTAAGTTCTTTAAGTTTTTTTGTTTTTTTTTTTTGTCTTCGCTTCCTCCCTCTTTTCTTTCTTTTGTTTTGTTTACTCTTTTGCCTACTGTATCCGATAAGGGGGGGGGTGGCATGGCATCGTGCCCCCTTTTTGCTCTTTTGTCTATCTAATATAGGCCTTTATAGTAGGTGTCTTATGAACCTTCTTTGTCTAGAGTCTATCTTATATGGGCCGTCGGTCTCGTGGGATGACCCCCTTCAAATATATTTGTCTCTAGCAGCAGGCGGAAGTTTGTTTAATTTAACAATATATTGCTTGTTACCTCTTAATGCGAGGTTGAGAGAAATTTTGGGTTTGAAAATACATTTAAAAATGCGCACATTCTAGTATCAAAGTGCCCTTTTTTAGATAGAAAATTTTACAAGTTTATTTTTAGTATAAAAGGAGCACTTTTAACTTTAAAAAAGAGGACACTATATATTACTTTTTTTACACCTGGCCCCCTTGTGCGCTGAACCCCCATTGTTCTGCCAAAAAGTCATTGTAGAAATTGGTGCCGTGGCTTCCCACGTTTCCATGCACCTCGAGAACCCTATTGTGTTGGTGTGAATGTCCTGAAAAGGAAACCAACTTTCGATCAGTACTCTAACAGACCTCCACACTTCTTCGTAAACACAATAGACTTATTACAGTGTGAGGTTAGGATATTGAAGCTTTCAATATCTCAACATGCCTAGCGTCCGTTTGGATTATTTAAAAGTATCCGTCATGAAAACTAACTTGTACATTAATCATTAATTATCATTAAATAAATATGGAGTTAGAATCACAGGTCTCTCAGCCTCCTATGCAATAATTAAAATCACAATAATATGGCACGTGGCGCTTGGTAATCAATCTGTATTTACGAGCGGAATTGCTATTACATGGCGTTCACCACTCATAGCGCCGTCATTGTATATAGACTAAAAAATTGTTTCTTTTTCTTTGTCCGGGTGCAAAAAATTGGGACTATCAATGTTCATCTTTACATATTTTCACTCTATCTTTATACTACTGAAGATGAGTTTGCTGTTAATGGGTTCCTAAAACAACTAAGTAGACGATTCCGGTGCAGCTTTAAATAACATATATGGTGTTTGATAAATGGGTTTGGGAAATAGTTCTACTTATTTAGTCCGTTTAATCTTACATCCGGTAATTTCATCATTGTTGGGCTAGCTACACAACAACCCCAGAGAAACTTTAGTTTTTCGCGTGTGATTTATTAGGAGGTAAAGAAAAGCAAGTATCATTAGCACAGTGTAAATCAATCCACAACACAAATTTTTTCAAGACTACACTATTTTCAGAACAATTGTTCTTTTTTCACATACTCTTGTCCATGCATAGGGCAGATTTCTGGAAAGTTGCGGTTCAGATCGTGACATATATTAATGAGGTAAACAATGAAAAGATAAAAATTAATTTTTTGAAAAAAAATGAAAAAAATCAACTTTAACGCTTAAATTTTAACCTTATTGAATATGTCCTATTGAAAATAATATCAAATTGTTAGGAAATTTATTATCTTTCATTTGATACCAAACTTAATGTATTCAAAATTTTCTTCAACCAGTTGTGTTCAGAATACTAATTTTTGTAAAAGGGCGGCTATTTTGGACGCCCCACCATGTAGGGACTCCTGCAGCTGATCCGAAGAGTTGTCCGCCCTAGCGATGTTGGTA